>JAQGCC010001506.1:0-23320 GCA_034698905.1 Xestoiulus laeticollis | reverse complement strand
ACATGATCCAAATCCATGTAATCAAACAAACACCATGCGCTCCCTTCTAACCAAGTTAAATAAAAGGTTTTAATAATTAAATTCATCACAAGATATTTATATTTATTGGTTTACCTGCACACTATTTTCGAATCCCCCTAAGATCATATTAATCTTCACGAATTGGAGTGTAAATAAGTTCTCGAAGCATTAAAAATGTATACTTTTAAAAGATTTCACTGCTCTTTTTCAATGGTTTACTGCATTGCAGGGTATCACATCACAAATACTACAGTGGAATTGATTTTTAAAATTCAAAATCTGGACTTGTGTCAGGGAAACTATTTTAACAACATTTTATACACCAATTTAGGTGTAGCCTACACTAATTTTGATTATTCTGTACGTACAAAAGTCTTTAGATTAGCAAATGATCTACGTAATTTTTGAAAGATTGTCCTAAAATTGTTTTACACTGCAAATCAAAAAATCGTAAAATAAGAATATCCACGAAATAAGCTGCAAAGATTTGACCACTTTATTTTCTTAAAACTAGTTGCATGTTTTAATAAGTCAGTTACTAAACATAAAAATTGCAAAAAATGCATCACATCGTCTTTCAATGCAATGTTTTCATTTGCAACTGACAGTACATGTAAGTTATCATTTTGTTCTCAACAAATAATACATGTATAAGCAAAATTTATATATTTCATAGTATTAGCAAACCAAAATAATAAGCTTTGTTCGTTTGTTTGTTTGTTGATACTCATCTTGAAAAATCGGAGATAGTTTTGGAGATAATGTTTTATCAATTGGTTTACATAAACGTATATTTTTTGATTCAATAAAAACTTTGGAGAAACCCTGTAAAAGGCGTTTATAGGATCCAATTTCTAGTGCATTAAAGCGTATTTTTCTCATGCAGAATTACAAAGAATCGCCATTAGAAGTAGTTGAATTCATATTTGTCTGGAGCACGTTTGTATGCTGGATTATATCATCCATTATGCAGTAGATTCCGTCTGTCTATCTATAGGACTACACGTATATCTGTTCCCTCGCCTCCTTTTCTAGAAATAAAATCCTCGTCTTCTTTATTTGTTCTTTCGTCTACTTGGCTAGAGCCAACATTTGCAAGGATGTAATGTCGTCCACGTTACTCGATGCGCGTACATAAGCAAAATCGATTTCGTAATTCCCCTATGTTTGACTTCCCAATTGGTGAACAATACTTAGCGTCGAAAAAAGGTGCTTGGCGACATTCGATTGCAGATTGAAGATGTTTTCTTTCAGGTTGATTGAAGCGGGAAAAAAATATCCAGATCTTCAGGAGGGGGGTTAAAGGTGCTCGAAAAGAGCATCCAATGTGAAGAACACTGTTTGCTGTAGTACATTAGAGTCTAAATAAAAACCCTCAACCTGCCAAGTTTTTTTTTAATTCTCGAAATGGAGTTGTTAATATAGCCTATACAATGTTGAATTGAGATGAAATATATAGCATGACTCGCATGAATCCATTCAACCAAAAAACTGAGAATGTAATTCAACTAATGCTCTTTTATTGCAAGAAGTCATGTTTATAATAACGTGTGGACATGTTTAAAAACCTGCAAGTCAATTCTATATATCACTACGTGAAATCAGCATATAACTGTACATGTACAGCTAGTATATATCATCACGATATAACCACACGATATCACTATACAACTATACATGATATCACTATACAACTATACATGATATCATGATACACCTACACATGATATCACGATACACCTATACATGATATCACGATACCCCTATACATGATATCACGATACCCCTATACATGATATCACGATATACCTATGCATGATTTCACGATACACCTATAGATGATATCACGATACACGTATATATGATATCACGATACAACTATCCATGATATCACGATAAAACTACACATGATATCACGATACAACTATCCATGATATCACGATACAACTACACATGATATCACGATACACCTACACATGATATCACGATACACCTATGCATGATATCACTATACACACCTATACATGATATCACTATACACACCTATACATGATATCACTATACACCTATACATGATATCACGATACAACTATACATGATATCACAATATAATAACATGATATATCACAGCAAAATTTACATTCTCTACATATAAACATAAATTCAAAACAACCAAATATTTTCAATGCAATTTAAGATGTACTGGTATTCAAAATATATTTTTAAAATTCTTAATTGCATAAATACGCCGTTTGCTTAAACATTTTTAAGAACATATTCAGAAAAATCAATGCAAGACATATGAAAATATTCTGACCGATTAGACATTGTTAAATAACATAATTTTCCATATACGTGTATGTAAACCCTCATTTCATAAGTTGATCAGAAAATATAGAATACTATGCAGGTATTTCAGAAGTACAAATTGTTTGTCTCCCATTGTATATTACACACTATAGTTTGAAATTAACGAAGATAGTCTGTAGTAAGCAATCCCTTAACCCTACAAGCTCAACTTAATTTCTGCATGTCCTGACGCAAGGCAATTTCGTGTAATCATTGATTTGATTTCATTTAATCATATCCTTAAGCTGACATTTCAACGTACCACCACACTAGGTTGCTAGGTTAGGGCAAAATACACGTAGGTACGAAGATATCTATTAAAACGAAATGCAATCTAGTGTAGCAGATAGACTGATCCAAGGTGTTTGCTCTTCCTCTGTTTTCATGCTGTTCATCAGTGTTTACTTCTTGGCCTCATTAATTGGAAATGATCAAGTTTCTTATATCGTTCAGCATTTCCTTTCCACTTTTCTAGCTCGCAGTCTATACTTGTGCTTAGCATCGACCTTAGCGTATTAATGTGCAGCTTGCTCAGTGTGGCATGCAATAACACTCCAAATCACATGAATCAATGGCATCTAAGCAATATTTCCTTTGTTAAGAACAACGATGCCGCCTTTCGATTCACGCTGGGATGGCATTTTGTGTCGATGAACCAATTAGATCCCTACATTCCCTGCACAAATTCAAGACGTTGCAGCCATTCTTAAACACGCTCTACAGATGCATAAATATAACCATCAAAGAGTTTATTTTTGGATACAGAAAATGAGTTTCATCGTGTCCAAATATCTCTATAAGCACTCTTTCCAATACTTCACATTGTAAAGTAGGAGATGTAAATTTAATACTGCAATATATTTCGAATAATTGGGTCATATCACGAAATGGGAAAATCATCATCACTAATATCCATACAGTAGAATCTGTTTAAAATAATCCTGTGTAAAATAATATCCTCTCTAACATAATAAAATGAAGCGTTCCCGACAGGGGACCCATGAATAAAATAATTAACCTTTATAAAGTGATATTTAAGAAATTTTATTTGTCCCAATGATTTTTAATGGAATATCAACAATAGAACTGCAAAAAATATCAAACTTTGAATCAAAAATGTCAAACATGCATGAAACAAAGATTGTAGGGATATGCAGGGCAATTAAACTTTGCATGTGTTACCCATAACTACTGACTCATCTATACATGTACACATCTATAAGGATTGAACAACGGGGAATTTAAAATTCCTATTTTGCAGCTGTATACACTGTAGCATGTTTACAGATAAACCTGTCCAAAATATTATGTTTCCCTGGTCCCAATAGTATAAATTTAATAAGGTTCTACTGTAATATTTCATATATCCAAAATAATCTGCATGCTTTTACTATACATACAGTATTTATTAAATTTACAATATCATTTAGGTAACTTTCCTATTCATGTAGAGTAAGAATGGCATAGCATTGTGGTAACAGAAGTTGGCTTTGGGCCTTTAAATTTGTGACTCGGTAACCGGCTAATTTTAGGTCATATTATCGAAAGCATCATCTCTAGAACTTAGCATTAGCATTACTTATAGAAAAAATATAAGAAACAGAATATAATCTGCTGAAGGTAGACAGATCAAACTGAATAGATGTTCTGATTTTTTTTCACTATTAATCATTCCACTTGGTTTCCTTTTGTGTTTACTGTTGGTAGGTTCCTAAATCCCGATGCCTTGTAACATAATTGAAGCGGGTAATTATCACCTGATGCTCGTGATAAATAATCCGGATTAAGTCAATAGGGATTTCAACAATGACGTCATTTTATTTCCAACCATAATGCTCCCAGACGCAAGTGTGTGCTTTAAATCTTGATGATTACCCCCAAGGTTTTCACGCCACGAAAAAGTTACTAAAATTTTGGTGGCATAACATGAGTTTCATATTTTCCATATGAAATTAATAAGAGCTTGAACAAAATCGCTTCAACTGCTTACATTTTAATATCCCCTGGCAAAACTTAGATTGTTTACTCTTCACAAATTAAACATTTCATTACTTTTTTAATATGCATAAGTTGCTTTAGTTTTAAAAGGTAAGTTTAACATGAACCAGATGATATCTTTCTTTGAAAAATCTCAAGATAAATAAACCACAGGGATGTCTTTACCATATTTATTTTGTGACATGATGCTTCAAGGGATACATCTAGATGGGCAGTTTGTATTTAAAGATGAACGATCTTGAATACTCCATGCCCAACATATATGTACAGTATTTACGGTATTTTCAGAGGTTTAATTTGTGAGAAAAACCCAGGGGTCAACCAAAATTCCTGAGACATACCCAATGGACAACCAAAATGAAACGAACCAACGGGAAAAAATTCTCCAGGTATATACATGTATATATATCGTATCGCACGGGGGTCGGTATATATCTGAAAATAAAAAGGAACTTTTTATGGAACTTCGTCCATCGCTTCACTCGGGACTGAGGTCAAAGTTCCTTCCGAGTGTAAATTCCTACTGAGGTTTGTATTTTAAGATATCAACCTCCCCTTTGCGATATATACATAATCATCACTACAGCATCAGCCAACAAGAACAAAAGGCTAACTCGATAACATACAACTTTCAATCGCCATGACAGTTTGATCATCTATGAAAAGTTTTATTGTAAAGCTTTATAATTGATTGCAAGTTTCATCCAATTCCACCATATCTGAAATGAAATGTTTAGTTATATGTCTCCAGCCACTTCTTCCGGAGCTTAACAAAGGTTAATTTATCAAAGTTGAAATCACCAGTTTGCTGGTGTGCAATTTTGCCATTGAAAAATTCAAATTCGACACATGACAAGCGACCCCCTTGTGAGAGACGATTCAACTGTCCATTGCATGCATGATTTTGCGATAACCACGCATTTAACTGGTTTTATGGTAGGTGATATTCGCCCCAAAGCCCATGGCTGTTTAAAAATCAATGCCACGGCAATAATCAATAAGAGAGGGCTGCTTGTCAAGCAATTCTGGCCTGATGCATCCCATTGGGGTATTTATACCCTATGTAATGCGTACGTGTCTAAAAGCCCCCCTCGTAAAAATAAAAGTAGCTTCCTATTAATACCTAGGACTAGGTCATACTTTAAATATCTTTTCGGCGAAGCGAAACCCACGAATAGAATACGGGTTACTGCACTTTGGACTATGGGCATTTTCGAAAGAGATACAAGTTGGGGTATTTTTATGAAGCACGCGTATGAATATATCTAAAGCTTGGCATTGGCCATCCCCCTGTTGGTATAATTTAAGCCATGGTTCGGCGCATTCAAAATGGTTGTGTGCTGCTCTAGGAGGCCCATTGCGCCTCGTAAATCTCCAATGGCCCAAACTTTATGGTTCTTTAGTTTATTAGTATTCCATCCACAGTCCATTGCATTTTGCTTTCTGTAAGGAGGGTGACCGCACTGAAAATAGCCCCCTAGCATAACGTAGATCACCCCGTTACTTCATAAAGCATGGCTACTTCTCATTTCGGCTCCTAGTGCCAAAGATGATTACCCAACAGACCAATTTGCGTCATGTCATCGGATGAATACGTGGGCGCATGCGCATTGCATCTCTCAACCCCATCGGCCATTCAAATGCCTTGATTTCTGGTGACCCATCGCAAACTTCTTGCTTTGATTTCTTGAAAAAACACGCTTTGCAAGATGAAACTAGGCAAATAAATAAACTTTTGAAACCAAGATGGCCGCGGTGATCTATTCATCAAGATGTAATCATGATGTAATAACCTGGATTTACTTGAAATTAAAAAATTATGAAATACCCCTAAAATGAAAAAAATTATTGTATGAAATCCGATTGAAAGTTTTAAATCTTGCCTAGTATGTTCTTAATAGAGTGGTATCTCATAATCTATATACAATGTATATGCCTATACAATATGTGGGGTTGTATGTGGTTGGGTTTGTTCTGAAACAACTTTCGATCCCATCACCTGATTACGCCCAAATTTTCCACGAGTACTATTCAACAGCCAAGAAGAAACATAGGGTGGTTCGCGATCCCAAAAACAATTAATCTTTCTCCTTTTTCGCACATTTTATACCGAATTTTATTCCCAATATGGCCACCTAATTGGCTGAAATCTGGCTATTAAATCATAGAATAAAATCTCATTGGTATTGGGGCTTATTTGGAACCATTAATTGCTATCACGTGATCACATTATTATCGTAGTTTTTCTTTTTTGTTTTTATAGATTCACAAAAGTATTTAAGCTTTATTAAAAAAAAAATAAGCTTAACACCATATTAATATGGAAATGCGTTATAAAAGATGTTGCCATTATTTTGTATATCCATTAGCTTGTATTCGTGTTATACAACGAAAAAATATAACTGAATTCATGTCAACAAGTGGTATGTTTTTTTTTTCCATTTTGCATAAGTGAACAACTACAATTTGCATTAAGCTTAGTGGTATAGCATTGTTAATATTTTACATGATGAATTATATTTGAAATAAGCTTAGTGAATTATGTAGACATCCTTAAATTTTGAGATTTATATAGATCATAAACTTTGGTGTTTAAGCTGCACTTAAATTTTAGACTCCAAAACCAGTTTTATACGAGTCGAGGATTATACAATTTTCATAAAACTCCTCATAACCACCTTGACAGAAATCCTAACTCAAAAAAAAAATGTTAATCTTATTATCTCAAGCACAGCAATCTGGAAATTCGTCTCAATCTGAAATAAACCCATATTATCACGCTCAAATGCTGCCGTTTTTTGCATCAGAAACACCTCCATGTTCTTTATTGGATCAAGATTTAAATATCTGCCAAAGTCAGATTTCAAAATACCGATAAGGGGGGATTTTTTTTAAAAAACTAAAATTGCACATCATCAATTATTCGTAAATTTTGAAAATTCATTTTTCGTACGGGATTTGTATAATCCCCTTCGATTTTACGATCAATTATTTGAAGAAACATTTCACAGAGACAATTCGCAGCATCCGATTTTCAGCTCGTTCAGTGTGGAGATGACAAAAGTGATTTGTGAATGGGGTGTCCTCGAGGCAAAAGACGACATTCCACGTTTAACAACGGATATTTAGATTTTGAAATTCCCATTTTGAAAAAGAATTCATAAAGTCGCTTGTCGCTTAATAGGAGAGAAAAGAATCATAATAATCGGAAAATCTAAGCGTCGTATCTGATGAAAATTTATGGCTTTCGTCGTTTTCGTGCGTCGACAAACAAACCTTAAAACACTCCTAATAAATCTAAGTGCGATAAAAACAGAAAGCCTACGTAGGTCTAAAGAGCAAATTTTCATATGTCCCAAAGGACCTTACTGAGAAAACTAACTATTGTTAATTGTAGCATTCCTCGAACGCCGAGGCACCATTTATATCAATTACACGCCGTATAAAATGCCATTAGAAGGAAATTTGTTCGGGCTGAGGCATCGACCCCATATCCGACTTTATCGATAAAAGCGAAACGAGAAAATTTAAAAGATTTGTTGCTTTCCATGTGAACGTTAAATGAACGCACTACTAAGATAAGGCCTGTTCGCCACTCCTATTATTTCAATCTGAGCAACTAGAAATGCATTAACCATGCAATTCAAGGCAAAAACTCAAACTAAAAGGAAAATTAAATGCAGCCGGAATGATAATTAGCGAACTTGATGGTGAAGAAATTACCGAGCTTTACTATTCCCTGTTTCCTACAAACTTTTAACATCACCAACACTTTGATTGCAAGAAGCTTTCAGAGCTGTTGGTTCAATTTGGAGTTTGGTTTAAGTGCACGAAAATATGGAAGCAACAATCAAAGTAAAGTAAAACATGTTCATTCTTATTATTACAGTTGATTATATATGGTTATTTTGGAAATTGTTTTATCGTCAATGTATTCTGTCAGTATCAAATACACTGTGCATAAACAAAATCCAATTCAGTAAATGAAAACAATTGTTTTAAGTCCTGATGTACTACAGACATGCATTTCCTTTGCTAAAATGTATTGTGTACTATACAATGTCTCCAGAAATTAACACCATCTTGAAATAGACAAGGTCCACGCTAGCGCAGCGCCATCTGTGCCAGTTAGCGGAAGCATTATATATGGTCCCCACAAATGGCGTAAGCGCAGCACCATCAGTGACAGTTAGTGGAAACGTTATATAGGGTCCCCACAGGTGGCACTAGTGGGCTTGACATGCACAGTAGTGCAGCGTGGACCTTGACTATTGCAAATTGTAAGGTAGAGTGTCCACCAAGGTGGAGCATGTGGTGATATGGCGACATTGCAGCGTTTGACATGTGCACGTGGCAAGTACATGCAAATTAGTCAGATAGCCTTGTGCAACGTGCCATATGCCAAAAACTCGCTATACCACAACATGCTCACCATTTAGGTGGGCATACTACCTAAGTTTGTCCACTATAGTCTACATGTAGTTAGACCCACATGTAAGATGCAACCAAGATGGTGAGCATGCGGTGCTATGGCGACTTTGTGACATATGGCACTTTGCATGAGGTGATCCTATTAATTTGCATGTAGGCCTACTATCCTCGTGCACCATGACACGCTGCAAAGTCACCAATATCACCACATATTGTGTATTTTCATGTGATGCATTCATTTTTGGTGGCAGCGGATATTATTGTTTTAATCCTTAATTCAATGATTGTTAATTAATAATAATGATGGTGAGGGAAAATTGCATACACTAATGAGCAGTGCAACAGTAATAAAATTATAATACTGAATAAATTTTATACAGTGCATTCCGGATAATAGGACAGACAACATATAGCATAATCCGAAACGTGGTTCTGTCATGCTTCTAGTCTCATTAACAGTAGCTAACACGGTTTATGCATATTGATCGGGTTTTGTTTATTTGGTCTTAAAACGTGGCACGTTCTAGTATACAGTAATCCCATTATGCGGAAAGCACTGTATTTATCAATGCTTGATCAATAGTTCTTAATTGATCATATATATTGAACGTAATAGGTAAATAGTGTAAAAGGAATACGAGTCCGTGAGAAAGGGCAGCATGTTAGCAATTCCCCTAGCACAGGGGTCGGCAACCTTTTGAGACGGAAGAGCCAAAAGTGATAATTTACAAAAATTTTCAGTTTTTAAAGAGCCACTTTTTGTATTATGGTGTATTATGGTATGTACACAACTTGACATCGTAAGAGCCACAACTTGACATCGAAAGGGCCGCATGCGGCTCGCGAGCCGCAGGTTGCCGACCCCTGCCCTAGCATATGGCATGATAAGACTGAATGTAGGGGAATAAATAGAGGTTTGTTTTAGAGCGCCATGCGTGCAGGTGGGTGGGTAAACCAACATTGCACAGAAGCTATCAGTGATTGCCTGCAATTTGGCGGTAATATGACAAATCTTGGCAATGTGGTCCCATTACCCAGAGTGCATTGTACTTATCAATACTGCAACAAAATATACAGGTAATTGATTGCGAAATTCATTTGGAACGTTAGATATGTTGTAGAGTCTTGTATTTATAAGACATACATGTATATAGGCAAACCAACATAGCACAGAAGCCAGCAGTGATTGCCTGCAATTTGGCGGTAATATGACAAATCTTGGCAATGTGGTCCCATTACCCAGAGTGCATTGTACTTATCAATACTGCAACAAAATATACAGGTAATTGATTGCGAAATTCATTTGGAACGTTAGATATGTTGTAGAGTCTTGTATTTATAAGACATACATGTATATAGGCAAACCAACATAGCACAGAAGCCAGCAGTGATTGCCTGCAATTTGGCGGTAATATGACAAATCTTGGCAATGTGGACCCATTACCCAGAGTGCATTGTACTTATTAATACTTCAACAAAATATACTTGTAATTGATTGCGAAATTCATTTGGAACGTTAGATTTGTAGTAGAGAGTATTGCATTTATAAGAAATATGTTGGCAAACCAACAGCACAGAAGCCAGCAGAGATTGCTTGTAATTACGGTAGAACCTGTCTAAAATAATCCTGTATAAAACAATATCCTCTCTAAAATAATAACATGTGCGTGTCCCTACTTGGAACCCATGTATAAATTAATAAACCTCCATAAAGTAATATTTCATAATTTTTATTGGTCTCAATGATTTTTAAGGGAATATCAACAATGGAACTGCAAAAAATATCAAGCATATAATCAAAAATGCCAAACATGGAAACAAAAATGGCAGGGATATACAGAGCAATTAAACCTTGTTTGTGATATACCCAATAACATCTGACATGTACGCATGTATATGGATTTAAAAAAGGGGGGAGGGAAGGGTGTAAATAGTGTCGACCAATAGCTAGTGACTCATGAAAGTTTCAAAAGGGGGATATTCCCTATTTTGCAGCTGTATACATTATAGAATGTTTACAGATTAACTTGTCTAAAATAATATTTTCCCCTGGTTCCAAGAGTATTGTTTTAGACAGGTTATACTGTATTTAGCAGTACGGCAAACGCTGGAAAAATAGTAATTCCAGTACATTGTATGCATATTGTGCTTACCAATAAGCAATGATGATAATGATTGATATCAAAATTCATTTGGAACAATAGGCGTCTTAAATTTTAATGTCAGGCAAACCAACATTGCACGACAACCATCAGTGATTGCCTGCAATTGAACAGTCGATGCGATGCAATATAATGCAATGCAATTCAGATTCATTCTTAAAATATGTTGGTATAACTTTTATTTAAACAGCGCCATGGCAATACTACATATTACGTATTTAGGATTTCTGAATAGCAAATTTCTCTGATTAAGTAACCTATAATCGATATAAAAAAATGACATCTTTAACAAAAAAGACATGGGTATAATATACGCTCGTATTTGTTTCAAGTCCAAGGTTGTAGATTTGTGGCAATCCAAGCTGTCCAATTTATGTATGTGCAAGATGCCGTTCTTGCTTTCGTCTCGAAAATGACAATGTATCCGTGTCATGGTTGTGCAGTTCTATATAAACTTAATGCCATGTATGCGCCAGCTTAAACAGCTATATTATATCTTTGAGATAAATATAGACTTATAGAACTAGGCACAACCGCAATGTGTAGCACTAAAATGCCGAATATTGTATTACTTCCGTATATGATGGCATCGAACAGAGTTTCCGTCATAAAATTACTGTAGTGTTGAACTGTCGTCCAGAATTTTGAACAGCACGTCTTGACGTTATTGAAGGAAGGAATTTCTACTAAACGTTTTGAAACACTCGGCATGTGCAGAAAATAACCATCATTGATCAAAATTGAAAATGGTATTATCGTGAATAATGCACTATTTGTTTCTGTTATATGTGCCCAAAATGTTCTTATTATGCCTAGCATAGCCCGGTCATCCACTATCAACTAATGGCTGAGAACATGTCAACTTATAAAATATCTAAAAGATAAAAACAGACCAATATTCTGTCATCATTGCAACCAGCGTACTGTTAATACAAATAAACTCAACTGAGTGTTACAGAATAAAATGAGGTCGCTCAATTTTCAGCTTCATCAGCAGATTACATTCGCTCCCCACTGCAGCCATAAAACAAGAAAATTATGTTTGCATGTCGTAGGCCACTAATTTGACAGTAGTAAACAGAAACCGCAACGATATATCTTGCTTGACATTTCAGAAACATACCAGATTTTCCACTGTGAGCCTAGTAAAGACAAAACTCATTTATCCTGTACAAATGATAATGGTTTAGCTCTTTTCCAAATAGCATAAGCATACAATTCTGTATTAATACGATCAATACATTGGCAAATATACAGCTTAAAGCATGGCTTAAAATGCATAGAGCATATGGGTAAAATCAATTTCATAAGCTGCACGTAATACTACAATTTAAATTTCTGAACAAAAAATTCTTGTACATGTATGTGATTTATCTCATAGAACCCCATTTACCTTAATATATACATGTAATTTAAAGGTGGCTATAATTATACAGTATGAAAAATCTTTACACCATTTATAGTGTAACCTATGATTGCATTCCAGTAAAATAGAAGTTTGACTCTCCCCGTACTGTTAATTATGTTGTATTTTCTGGACTTTTGCCCATTTACCTTTCCTCCCATTTACCTTAAAGATTGGAGCCGACGCGAGACTCCGTAAAAAGTATTCGGGGGGGGAAGGGGGGGGGGGAATTTCCCGGTTTTACGGAGCCTCCCTTGGTCGATCTTTTCGTGGCGGCGAGAATTGGTAAGCTGTCAGCCGCAACATCAGGCTGGGGAAGTGTTTAGGTAAGCTGGTAAGCCATCCAACAAGGTAGGCTTATGCCCAGACGTTATGGAAAAAATGGCGACGGCTGTATTCACGAGGTAGGTTTTCCGAGTTCGTTTTGTAAGCCTTCATTTTGTAAGCCGCTGTATACATTTTGTAAGCGTAAACGTATGCGTTTTAATATATAAGGATACGATCGTACATGACCTATTCAGAAATAAATCATTAAGGTTCCTAAAAAATACTAAATTTTGTATAAAAAAACTATAAAAAAACTTATAATAATACTAAACAAATCAGTGTAAACAGAACTAGGTTCATCTTGTATCAATACATATTAAAAACATTAAAAATCGTTCATTGTCTTCCAGGCATGTACATGTACACTATATTAAGTTATAAGTTCTGTTATTTACACATATTTTAATCATTTCTATTTCTTTGGCTATTTACTAGATGAAATGAAACATGAAACGTTTTAGAATTTTATATAAAACTACCATTAATTTTTTTGTATTTGCATGATAGTAGTTATAAATTGTCTTCCATGCAATATCTACTACTATTTGTAAAGGATTTCATAACATTAATATTTAAAACATGTCTTTATTATGTATATAAATTGTGTAACCATATGAAAATTATTTTGAACAGTAGTGGCATAATAAACTTATTAACTAAACACTTAGCTGTTATCATTGATTATGTAAATGTGATTTTCAGAACGCAATTTCCTATGAAATAACTAAGTACTAAATCACAATCTACTTATTTAATCCTTACTTATACAGCTTTTTTCTCAACCTCAGGTGTTTTAAATACAAAATTTTAGTTTAAAAATACAAACACTATCACATTCGCTTTCTTCATGCATATTTAGGTATTTTCTAGTGTTTTATTTAAGGATGAACACCTGTCATCCAAGATGAAAATTGAGGCTTCTCTTTGTTTGGCGTCTACCTTAACATTATTTCATAGAATAAGAAAAATGCTTGTTGTACATATTTATATACTATTGAAGCATATCTAGGGTAGATAGGACAAGATATAACATATGCACGTATCAGCTGTTGATGTCTATCTCGACAGACCTTTTTTTCTTCGCAGTTCTAATCTGGCACTAGCTACACAGTGAACCAACTGTCATATTTCATGGAATGACGGCTATAATACGACACGGATGAATACTGGATACACGAGTCACAGACAAACAATACTTTTCAGGGAGACACTGCATTCATACACAAACAAAAGTATTAATGTCTCGCTGAAGGAAGATAAAAAGCCTTCTGAATAACAACAGCACCTATTTGCATGTATTTATCCAACAGATAACTGTCTTCACATACAAAATATAAATGAAGATTTAGGCAGGACTTTTTCTCGAAAACGACAAAGCTCAATGATCAAAAATGCATGAAGTGACAATTTATCCTCGTGCAAAAGAGAGAAGAAAATAAACATGGGTGCCTTAGTTTCCTTTTCACATATGCAAAAAAAAGACTTAGATAGCGTGCCTTAAATTTAATACAGTACATGCCGCAAGGTGGTTTAAAATGCACAAATGCATACAGCAGTATTTTTTTCAAACTGTTGAGGGCAGTATCGATTCCTGTAAAAAATATTTTAGGCATATTTGTTCTCGAGGGTATAACTAAAGTGATGCTTGCATCATACAACGTCATGACAAACAACAATATTCTAGCTACTTAAGGTAAGGGTCAAAGTGCAATTAAGACAAAATGGCTGAGTGAAAATGTTCTGGTCAGCTACTAGTATATTGTCACGTGTTTCGTTCTACAGCATTTACTTTTATGACTTTCCAGGAATGTGTTTAGGTATTTGTGTACTTCAGCTATAAAGTGAAAATTTTAATTTAGAATATAAAATCAAACTGCATTCCAAATAAGTAAAATAAGGTAGAACGATTTTCTGGGTACATCATGATTTTACCCATAATGCCCCGCTTAGAATAATTAATGTCTGTTGATGCGGTAATGTAAAAGGGCGTAATGTTACATTTTCATGAAGCATACTCGGTTCAGGCTATTAGGCGGTCATATTGGGGATAAAATGTTAAAAAGTGTGTATAAAACGTGTGAGTATGCATAGGGTAATTTTTTGGGAACAATATCCCCTTAGCGTTTTTTCTAGGCTGCTAATAAGTGCTCGTGGAAAATTTGAGAGCAATCAGATGATTGGATCAAAAGTTTTTGCAAAGCAAATCCGCCCACATACACACAAACTTTTCTTCTATAAGCCGCTAGCAAGTTAGATTTTCTAACAGTTCTACTAATGCATTATCACAGTAAAACAAGCTTATAATTTAGTGTGACGTTCAATCAAAAGTTGCTAATTTTGCATCCTAACAATTGTTGGGGAAAGTGCATTTGTCTAGTTAATATCAGTATTAATCCTCATAAGTTTTCAGACAGTAATTAATTCGGTCACTAAAAACGAAAATCCGTAAAGCTGGTTCCTGTTTCAAATTGCTTTGAAACTGAAAACGGCATTACATCTAGCATATGACAGATGCTCATGTATATTGGTATAATGAGAAAAGCCAGGCAGCTGTTGCAAGACTCGGAAATCGTAAAAAACAGGCTTCACGTGGGAAATTAACATATTTTCTAGTCGTGGACTCGATGCATTCATGTGAAATAATAGAAGATATGGTGTAGATCTAGCCATGAAATATTCATGGAAACCTGCGTGTTATTACCTGAAATCAGAACTCTGTTGATGGAGCTTATTCCAAATTCATACCCGCGTCCATAAATAACAAATTTAAGAAGATTTACATTTCACGAGCACGTGAATTTCGGTGCATTTTTACTCTGTCAGGCTAATGGGTGAAGCTTAACAACACCATTTCGAAATATTATCCTTATTTGGGAATTCGCTGCATATCTCGGTTGCGATTAACATGACAAATTTGAACCGGAATTGGTAGTCTTTTGAAAAACGAACGCTTCATGCATACAATAGACCCCAAATGTATTCGATATTTAAGCAAAAATTTAAATTCATAGATCTTTAGAGAGATGTTTATTTTGAATAAACTTAACTAAAGGCACTAGTAGTTGGAAGGCATCTACATTTTCTGCGCCTCAGCTAGCATCTATAAACTAATTTTCAGACAAATATTCAAATTTTATTTAGTAAGTTTAGCATACTTATACGCAGTCAGAATGCAAATGGGAGGTTGTCATAGTCCTTATTTTTTAATCTTTACGAATTTTCACAGTTTTGTAAAAGTAAACAAAACTCATTATTACAAAGGACGTCGTTTTGATAGGAGCAAGTATAACATATGAAATTTCTATATGACTCTCCATGGCGCTAATTCTTAAAGCCACCTATAATATATACATGTAATTTAAAGGTAGGCTATACTTATACAGTATGAAAAATCTTTACACCATTTATAGTGTAACCTATGATTGCATTCCAGTAAAATAGAAGTTTGACTTTCCCCGTACTGTTAATTATGTTGTATTTTCTGGACTTTTGCTCAGTTTCTTCAAATTATTCATATTCTCGGTCCAATGGTATAGGCGGCCATTTTCCAAGCCGTTTACTGATCACAACAAAACGCCTAATCTCATAAATAAATTTGCTTTTGTTTTTGATGCCTGAAATTGAAATCCGGCCTAGCTTAATAGCGTCTGGGAGGACACCCCCTGAGCCGCTTTTAAGCCGCAGCATGGATTTCAGCGCCGTAACCTTGATTTATGGAGAGCATTAAGCATGAAGTCGGCTCAAAAGAGTGCATTTCCCAATTAGAAACGGCCTTGTTTTACTCTTATTGACTTTGTTTGAAGCATTTAATGCATGCTTCTGGCAGGCACCGCACATCAATAAAGATTATGGCCAACGGGATTTACTTTCATTTACACATTTCGAGCAAAAAGCTGCACTTGGGATGATGCCACGTGTCCTCTTCCGAGCAATTTGTAAGCCTGCTTATAATTGCAAATTATGAACAACAATGCGCAATTTCTAGAACATTATACAGCATGTATTCCAAAAGCAAAACAGGCAAAATTAAATTTGGAAGACAATGAGAAACAACAGAATCTGTGGAGTTTCAATCTACTCCAGATATTTTGTCCTAAGTGTGCCCTATTAAGAGAGTTGCATACCAGAATAAGCCTTTTTTTCTAAATTATTTTTTTATTTAAGTTTGGAAACTGTTAGGAACAAATGGAATGTACGAGGACCTAGCATAAATATTATATTATTTGTTTAAATTTTTGTTTATGTATATGTATATTTTATTTCATGTAAATATGTCTGTAAAGTTTATAATTGTAGTGTGTATGTTAAATTTTACAGACGTTTCCATGAAATAGAATATACATACATAAACAAAAAATTTAAACAAATAATAGAATATTTATGTTAGGTTCTTGTACATTCCATTTGCTCCTAACAGTTTCAAAAATTAAATTAAAAAATAGTTTAGAAAAAAAAGAGATATTCTGGAATACACCCCTCTTAACTGGACATTGCACGGGAGTACATTGAAATTGGGATTAAAACCTATTAAAGGTTTTGAATGTTAATGAAATGTTACAATATTATCAATTTTTTCCCTATTTCCTTCCTCGTGGATCAATTCTCATTATCCTCTTCATATCGTTTCATATAATCCAGTTTTCTTAATGTTAATTGTTCACACTGCTCTTAATTCTAACTTAAAAAACTGCTCAGCTGTTTATCTTTCCATGTTTGTTTTAAAATAATCCAAAAGCTCGATTTGATCCTTTGCACTTTTTGATGAAACTGGGCATTTTTAGAAATATAAAAAATGAAATGAAGGACTGAGAGAAGGTTAATCATAGGCTGTATACATGTACAATGTATATATATATAAGATTCACATAGGCTATTTACTTTATTGTGATTGGCTGGGTGATATGACAAGTATTAGAGTTAAAACAGGAAACAAGATGACTTATTTCACTCAGTTTTAGAGGATTTCACCCTTTCCCCTTAAATTATTACTTAAAGGAATTTCCCCTTTAAATTATCTTGAAATTCTTGCTAATGCAGATTGAACATGGTCACTTTAACCGGTAAATTGTCAATACAAAAGTTGAAAAAAGGATGACACACCCTGGTCACTACATGTGATGTATACCCAATAGGCAGGTGGTCACTATACAGAGAATTTGTATGATGGTAAACGCAATTTATGAAAAGTAGTCACTATATGTCGAGTTGATGACTTTCAACTTATACTGTATGTTATCAGGATGGCTCAACCAGAGGTAGTAAGCAACGAATGTCAGTAGCAAAGTACTGTTCCTTTTAAATTACACTGCAAACCTAATAATCGATTTACTCATTTTTTTCACCCTGTTATACGCATCGGGTGTGACCCGGTATATAGGGGCAACGAAGTAAATCCCAACAAACCTTTTTTGCGCCAATAGCACATCTTTCAATGTAGTGAAGATAATGTTTTCACTAGTATATAATGTGCTTGCTCTTGCTTGTAGGCCTTCCCAAATGTAATTACAAAATTGAGTTGATAATGTTTTATGTTCTGCACCTTATACATCTCAAAGCCTAATATGTAATTCTTCAAGATATAGCTCAGAGCCTATCTACATTTATACAAGCTTAGTTTTTAGCACGCCAGCATTTTTAACGACAAATTTAATAACATTAGCGGCTTAATTAACGCTATGGTGGCGAGAAATAAACAGCAGATAGGGCCGCAAGAATGCAGAGGCACACTAATGAAAAATTTCACTAAAGATTAGCACGAAAACACTTTTGTGGGAAAATGTTGCTCAATTTTAAGAGTTGGATTTTTTAACTACGCGGTTTTTTTTATTCTCAAACGCAATTATGTTTATGGTGAACATTAGATGATGAATTTGCCCTAAAAAAATATATAATGAAACGTATAATGTTTCACATGCAATTACTCTCATAATGTACAACTGGGTTCTGCAGTATACACGAAATGCAAACAGGCTTTAAAAATGATCGAGAGAGCTTCATGTTTTATCTTTCAAAGCATTTACTTTGAATAATAATTGTGCTCATGATGAAAAACTACTCGCCTTTTCAGCCTAATTCGTAGTGACGGAGGCTGAGAGAAGCCAATTTCCTGTTTGACTGACACAAAACAACTTGTCTGCCTACTCAGTATTCCATGTGAAATTAAAGCTACCCTGCAAATCGAAATATCTTAAATTAAGAACTTCCAAAAACAAGATGCATCTTAATTTCACTACTTTTTTTTAACTTAAAAATTAGTTGCATTTTATAATAAGACGGACAGTAAACAAAAGAAATGCGAAAGATGCATCTTAATTTAAGTAGAATTTATAAAGATGCATCATAAGGTCTTGTTTTGGGGACATGTTTTAAGATGTTTTTATTTGTAGTGTAATAGACGAAGTAATATTACAATAATTATTGGCACCAAAATACAGAATATCGCAAGATCTGCCTGCCCACTCAAGCCTCCGTCAACTACTCAAAAACCAATCTTAGCATGGCTAAGTTTTTCTATCTTGAATGTACATGTACATCCAGTGTAGCCTGAAAATATTATATCTTAATTCCATGTACTTGTAGTGAAAAACTGCATTGTATGATACTCTTGGTTATTAGATTATGGAATATATACTCACATGTTCTTATTATAATAGAGTGAAACTTCATTATAGAATCAAAATTTTATTAAGGGACTAATGCCATAGTGCCTTAATGCATAGGATAAAAAAGTTTGATATTGATATCTCATTTGAGCCCATTGTTTATCTAACATATCTTCTTGCTAGACTCAACAGCATGCTCCATAATCTCATTATTCTCACAGTTTTTCTCTAGGAGTCTGCTTTGGATTTTTCACTTGGGTAAACTTGTATTATCTAAGATTCCTTGTAGAATCCCATTGATGGATTAATGTGGTCTAGATAAACTATTTTTAGTATGAATTGTAGAAACCTCAGTTATTGTCGATATATTTTTTTTTTGAGTAACATAATACATGGATCTAGAATAAGATTAACATAATTGTCAAATTTTCTAGGCTATTCTTTTTCAACATAACGCTACGATATGTATAAACTCCAGCTCAAATACTTCCACGTGACTTGATATTTCAAGACCTTTAACGTATGAATATTAGTCTGCTGTATGTTTCCCACACGAATCAATATCGAAATAGGAACGTGATCTGTAGCCACTGGGAACATAATCATGAGGAGTGCCTGTTCATATATTGTATTTTTCAGGGGATTTTTTTCCAGAATCTGAGGAAAATGGACAAACGAAATGGCTCACAATGCAGCAGAAGCAGATTACAAACAAAACCCGATCTCTGGCAGACAGTATAACTATTGAAGAACGGGGAATTTGCTGACAAAACAAATTACCGTTAAAAAAAGATTTAGTACAAATGGGATATTTTGGATTGAACGTGCTGGTTCCTTTGATAATCTCCATTTCTATTGTGTTCATCATGGCTCATCATGGGGGTTTGTGTTTTTCCTAACGGCCCTGATAAGATGGATGATGGCTAAGAATCCGACGGAATTTGTACAATGTGTAGCAAAGTACGTGGTGCTTAATGGGGTGTTAATAATCGACCACGATGACCAGTGGAGAGGAAAAATGACGACGAGAAGGAGGAAATGTTAAAGGCGACAGGAAACATACACTGAGAAAAATATATTAACTAGCTCCCTACATCTCTTACATTCATTGCCTTGGTGTGCAAAGCTCAAGATAGCTTAATACATGTACCTTGTCAGTACAGTGAACAAGATCCAAACAGTAGTGGCACTCATGTATCTGAAGTTATCAGAACTTTACAATTTTACATTAAGAAACTAATGATGGTATTAGGATTTTTACCTCATCCCTTCAATATGTACATTATAACAATTTTGGGTACTATGAAGTTATCGGGCCATGCTTTAAGGCACTTTAGATTAAAAGGAAATTACTTTTACTTCTGGTTCTTGAACTAAAGCATTTTTTAATAGAGCTAAAAGACGCTCTATTCAAATGTTATTTTTTAATTTATTTGTAATTATTTTAGGAGAATGCAGTCATCGGTAATCAAATTTCCTTCAAATTATATTGATTTCAATCATGAAAACGATGATTAATACGTTTGAAAGCCACTTGTTCTCGAAAATTCATACAAGTTTGCTGGAGATGGCATTGGACAATTTCTTTATAAAACTAATTTGAATGCAATTTTTTCACAAAAAAATATCTACAACTAAGCTTTTTTGATAAACGGAAAACTTTTTGGTGAAGCCAACAATATTTTGAATGAATTAAATAGAATTTCTATAAAAACACCGATTCGCACAATAATATTTCCACGACTAATTGCCATAGCCTATATCGACATCACAAAATTGTGCTCTAATTTATAGCTGTCTTAGAATACTGCCTCTTTAAATCTCGCTAAAGTTTATGAAAAGCTTGTAAGAAATTACATATTAAAATTCGCGAATTTCCGGTATTGGTGTTACTCACGATAGCAATCAAATTGCTGTAATATCACGCTACAATAACCATGAGATGAAACGAGGCACAGCAAATGAGAAATGGCTATTTTTAAGTTTCTCATTATTTCCGTGTAAGCGACGATAGTATCAACCATCTTTTTTTATCATTACTATATTTGTCCATGAACCTTCCCTTTCGGAGTCTGACTTCAGAGAGTTTGTTAAATTGAATAGATTCTGGCTGTCGACGTCAAACTGAGAGATACTTTGATCAAAGTGCAATTGTATTCCGCTTGTACGAATTTGCAGAGATCTTCATCCATCTCCGAGCCATTGTTCCGATAGCAACAAACGAATTTCGTTCTCCCGTTAAAATAAAGTTAATGTGCCATTCATCGCCAATTGTGAACATTTTTGCGCGCTTGTATAGGCTATCTGTCTACAATCAAAACACTCTTAACCCATTTAATAACCTCATAGAAATATGCTTCCCGCAAACTATCCATACCGAAAGAGCTATATATTCCTTTATCAGTATATCATAAAAGTTAAAAAATGACAAGCATTTGTTAGACATTATTACACGCTGGTAAATAGGTGCAAAGACATTTTGTCGAATATTTAAAGTATCATGTAAACTACCAACTTGAATTCACCTTGTCTGATAAGTGCTAGAATGCATTACATTACATGTACACCGTTTACATGTCACCATTAAACTAATTTACTATAAATAAACGGATGTTATCATTTTGTATCTCCGTTTAATACCAATTTTGGAAATAATTATATATCCAGATTATTTCTGTGCATCTCCCTGTTGTGTACATGTATGTAAAATTGACAACATCGTTTTGTAAGTATTTTTTCAACCATACTTTAATTATTTGATAAATTTGGAAATGAAATTCACCGAAAAGTCTTTATTTCTCGATTAATTTAATTGGTTGTGATATGTACTTTTGAAGCACTTTAGACATAATTTTATTAGAAACATTTGCATTTTTATACCTATGCAAGCTAGCCAAATATAGATAAATTGTATGACCTCGACAAATTGAAATAGTTCCATACAGCATACCCCTGAAATTTTAATATATTTATTTATGGTAATATGAGAAGCACCCTAAAAATACATTTTCATTCGGACAACCGTTGAAATGACGTCACTCGCACATGCGCACATACAAAAGAGTAAACAATTTTCTGGTGTTTATTCTACGACAAAATAGAATTTGTGATCGGAGCTAATATTAACATAATAAATTGACCATATCTTATAGTGTTCATACTTTTCATGGTAATACTTAAATGCATGAATTGAAATGACAAGTGCTCCGAACCATGAATCTCCTCTGTTCATCTTCACCGATTTTGATTGCCTTTCTTAGAATATGGAAATCTTAGCCCTAGGAGCATTTAATCAGAATAAAGAAATAAAAAGTCAAATTTAAGATGCCATATGGCAATGGCGCTCCGAACTCATTCCCGTAAAGGATATCCGTGTCCTCGGCAAAAGCATTTACATTCTCAAATATATTTTACTTTTACGAGCATCGAGAGAATTGTCTCTTAGATATCGTATTTTGAATAAAATTACTTGAGGTAGGCCTAAAACATTCAAAAACTTGGAAGAAAAAATGGCTTACGCGCATAAAACACGACAAACAAAAATGGAATGCAGATCTCGTATCTCCTATTAAGTCGATGGAAATATCTTGCTTATACAGTATTTGAAATATGGCTACTTACATCTCCTCCTTGTATGAATCAAGAAGATTTTTCCAATAAAATTAATGCAGCCTCGGTACATATACGGAATTTAATAGTATATCATATGCTTTTTCTCTTGGGGATTTCAAGTTCCTCGTCCTCTAATTTCCATCTAAATCTCCATCAGTATTAAATATATATGGACGAATTCCACTGATGAGATAAAAATAAGAACATCTTTATGCTTTTACTGCTTTACATTGACCACTATATCTATTAAAACGAAGGAACTACTAGTTCAATCAAGAAATTATCCACATCTTGTATATCAAGTTGAACTCGTGCATTTAAGTCTGGTTCGGAATCAATACACTGCAAATGAAAACATCTTAAAAACTGTCCACGAAATAAGACGTTATGATGCATCTTAAGAAATTTAACTT
>JAQGCC010001505.1:0-23327 GCA_034698905.1 Xestoiulus laeticollis | reverse complement strand
GTTTTCTCCTGCAATATCAGAGTGCAGTGCCACATTATACATTGTACATACAGTTTACAATGGCAATAACCAGTTTTTGAAGGGGGGTCTGACTTTCTGTGACTAAGTATAACATAGGGGTGGGGGGTCAAAAATCTGCCAACATCACGTGACGTCATTTCAATTCAATTCAATTCCTTACCCTGCAGTCAGTATATAGTATGCCATGTGGCAGGGGGCAAAGTGCCACATTTTTTAAGGTGAACTTTATACGGTCGTGGCCGTTTTTTGGGGAACTATCCCGGCATTCGCCTTGATGTGCCTATATGGGCGTTGTGGAAAACCACAAAAAGCCACAACCATGCAGGATAATCGACCTGGGTTCGAACCCGGGTCTCCCGAATTCAAGGAGCTAAGCATAACCACTAAGCATAACCACACTTTATGGACTGCCCCGTAGATGAGGGAGGGTGAGGATGAAGGGGTTGAAGGTCTGAAGTCCCCCCCCCTTTAATTTGCTTTTTGAGTGTAAAATAAATAATAATAATAATAATTACTTTAAAATATTAAAGTTAATTAAAACCTTGCATGTTCAAATGTTTATTGCAATGTAATAGTGTTTTTTTTTTTTTTTTTTTTTTTATTGAAAATGAGGATTTTGAAATTGAATGTAAAAACAAAATGGGATAAACCACACGATCAGTTTATTGCTGCAATCCTAATGCTACTACATGTACATGTACTGTATACTGTTAGTATACTACTGTATCGCTGGGCATCTTTCATAGAAAGTTTGATGTATTAGATTCTTACAAGCTGTGGGTTGTGAAATGCAGCCATGGATAGAAATTGAGCGATAAAATGCAAGAAATGCTTTCTTAATTTTTATTAAAGAGATTTCCGGGGTTTTATCCCGCCAAACTCCCTTTAAAGAATACTAATATGAAGATACTCGTTTTGGAACTGTTCCAATGGTCCCCAAGACCATGACTGTATACGTGCATGAAGTACGTTGCTTCTTTGAGCGGATGAAAAAATTAGAATCACCATCCAGCCTTAAAATTAAATGGATCGTGAAATGCTCTGCATTTTAAATTAAATGCAACCATAGAAATCTATGCTTCTCATTTAGAACAACAATGCTTTTAAAAAATCCTTTGCTAACATCAGAAACGAGCTGTTTAGCTGATAAAACAAAGGCTACATTGAATCGGTTATTGTATAAACGTTTATATGTCCTTAGGCTATGTATACACATAGAGATAGATATACATTTTACCAATATTCGATCATGATTTTGAGTTCATAGTGTATTCTTTTTGTGAGTTCATTTTCTGAGTCGGAATTAGCACTTTCATGTTATTTTATTCTCTCAGTAAATGGGCTGAAACCATCATCACTAATGAATTAACTTTAGTTAATTTATCTGAGACCATAATACAAATAGTCATTATAATAACAGTGCAAGTCTGCAACGAAGAAAAAGCCGGTTAAAATACATGTAATTCGCCGCCATTTGCTTCTAATCAATGAGCTATTAAGACCAAATTGATAAGACGCTTGATTACAGTATAGCATATGGATCCATCGTATTCATCGATTTCGTTCCAGAGTAGCTGATAAGTATCGTGAACGTATATATAACAACTGTGTTAATCCCACCTTTGTCTAACGATCCACTTTAAAAAGACCATGTTGGGACCAAACCTTTATGTGCGGGTATTTTAGTATGCGGGTGATTTCTGACACCAACACAAAAAAGGACTAATTAAGCAATTAGTTTTATTCAATTTCTTTCAGTAGGACCGTACTGAAAAACTTTTAATCTTGTGAAACTTATCGGATTGTTAACATTGCTGCAGGGTTGATTTCATGAGAATACAAATTGCATAACTTCATTAAATGAACAGACAATTGGCAATCAGCTTCATCCTTCAGGAGTATAGGCTACCATTTGTGAAAATGTTCTTAAGATAGAGTTGAAGTAGTACAAATTGTAGTTTGTCCATTATTTTTCCATACAAAGCACTAACTAGTTGTTTGCGCCTTTATAACGTAATGCCTGCGGTGGTGCCACCTATAGACACACGTAAAAGGTAACATGTATCTGTAAATTATTCATATACCATGCTATCAGTAAAGATGAAATATTGACAAAACATGCAGTTAACAACATGCATTTTTCTTCATGTGTAACTAAGTTGCCTCGTAGATCACAATAAAAATCGCACAGTTTTTTTTTGTTTGGCTTTTGCGGTCCTTTTAAAAAAGAGTTGAATGTTTTGTATCCAGTTTCATACACTGAAAATTTCCAAACAAAATAATACATGTAAAAAGGTCCCAAATATATAACCATTAAGCTATACTGCTATCAGTAAAATGCAGATATACTATTATGAGTGAAATAAGATTGTAACACTTTCGATTTTTGAAATTTATAGGGCACTTTCCCGTAAGTGATTTTGTATACCTTGGAACTATATATTTTCTTATTAAATATGATGTTCATCCGAAAAAATGATCATCAACGATCGTAAATTACACACATATACGTTGACGTTTTTCTTAAAGATGCTGTTTGGTCAATTGGACCTATCGATTTCACATCTTTCAAAAAAAAAAATAAATAAATAAAAAAAAAACTCAGCCTCTTGAAGTCGTCGTTTTTAGATTTAAATTAATCGTCGGAAGGGTCGAGAGTTGATTATATTCTGTTATTTAATCTGCATAGCAATGATGGGGGATATAACGGAGGCTTCAATTCCTTGCAACATTTTCTTTGAAAAGTTTAGCTTCAATCCATCAAGTTCCTTTTCGTTTTTATGTATTTGATTTTTTTTAGTTGCTGAAATGAAAGAAATTTAGATAACATCTTTCCGGAATTAAAGCTATCTTGTACAGCTAGGTCCTATAAATTAGATGCAATTATTCCATATAAATGGAGGGCCCAAACAAATCCAATGTGCCATAAATTTAACAGCATAACTTGGCCATCATTTTCTTGGACCATTTCCTTTGTTATCTTTATTCGCCATTGGCACTGTAGTGAAAATTCTATGAGTTAAAAATCGAGGTCGTGCCTTGATTCACTCATGTTGTATGTACTGTTGTACAGTGTATATATGCGGGCATCTTATGGTGCAAAATGCAAAATCCTATTGCGTGATATACATGTATCCTGTCTTATGAAAATGCAGAATATCCCATTGTTATTCCGATTTAAATTATAAATACAGTCTCACTAGCTTCATGCCATTAATTGAGTTCTATTGCTTGTTTCACATACATAGTCTCACTAGTCTTATGCCATTTGCCATATAGTCTGTAGAGTAAAATTCCTTTGATGCCAGTCTCATTTGGACCCATTGTTTGTCTCAAATAGTCTCAAATGACCCCATTTCTTGCCTCACATTAAGTCACATTTACTGTACATGTAAACTTAGTGTAAAAACATAATGTAATCAGCGATTAAAGAATCGCTTCATTCTAGAATGATTCATAAAGACACCTGCGATTCATGATGCACCCGCACATAATATAGCAGCGCATCAAAGAATAGAACATCACATATGATTCTAGCATGAATCCAGGACACAATTAAACGAGTTTGACTTTTCTAGAATCATTCTTGATTTTAATAAGTCCTAAATGGAATCGAAAACAAGATGTTCGATTGTAATCATTGATTCCAGAATCATACCAGATTCATTGTAGAATTAAGCGATTCTTTAATCGCTGATAGCACTATAGCACGATGTTTTTACTAATTCTGATGCCATAAAATCCCATCCAATAGAATAAAATCTCATTTGGTCACATTGCTATTGCATGTTCCATAATTTCTTTATATATATTTAGGGTAAAAACAGCGTAGAGCATGGAGCATAGCATGGCCTTGAAATGAACCATTTCGATTGGTTTCCCAATGGCGGGAATTTCCAAATGCCCAATTGAAACACTGCATTTCAAGGCCATTCCATGCTATTCCATGCTCTACGCTGTTTTACCCTATTTTTTCTTTATGAGACTGCTTACGATTTTTCAATTGGGCATGCTTTAAGGCGCAACGTGACGTGATCACGTGACATCCGGTCAAAAAGTGTCCTAGGTTGATGCACCCATGGAGTTTACGGTTCGCTGCTCACAGTCCGAATCCAAATGAAGAAAAAAAAAGCATGTTTCCGTGGTGTTTTAGATTCAATTCTTTTTTTTTTTTTTTCGAAAGCTTATAATGTAGGCTACATTTCTGGTATAGAGATTAGCCTGCATTTAAAAATCGTATTCTATCCACGTAGACTTCTTCGTTATTTATTTACTATTTTTTTTTTTTTTTTTTTTTTTTTTGAAAAAGCACGCTCGCACAGCAGGCCTAATAACCAAGGTTATAAAAGTGGAATAACAGAAAAGTCGCATCTAATCCAGGGCAATATTTTAGCGTTAAAAGCGTGTTAGAATTCCGCCTGGATGCGTTTGCACAATTTCAGAGAGCAAGCTCCTCGCGCTCCGGACGCGTTCGTAAAGTGCTTGTCTGTCAAGTCAGTAGTAGCGAGGGACGCTTTGGCGAGGTCGGACGTGTTGTTTTTGTGTGCTCGGCCTAAGCATTATTGTCGCGATTTTTACTGTCTTGGACTTCTGATGGTCGCGTTATTTCCGTTTTTGGACACCTCGAAACGATAAGTGAAAATCGGTAACGCATAATTCGTTCGCGTTTTTTTTTTTTTCGATCTCATATCGGACTTGTCAAAAAGTTTTGCTTTCTCCATAGAACTAAACAGAAGTGGTCACTTAGCGGTCTAATGTGACCGACTGGACATTTAAAGTCGTGCTTTATGGTTTGCGAGCGAGCCCTCGGTCATCTCCTTCGTTTTTATTACTCAATTTTCAGCAATTTAAAATTGAAGTGCGGGGTTTTTTTTTTTCCGGGTGAGACGTTGCCATGGCGACTAGCCTGACTTGTGTCGGAATCCTATGGGCCGTGTTATCGCTGTTAAGCGCCTTGGTGGCATGCGCTGGATTTTATTTACCATTTTGGCTGAAGGGAAATATATTGGAACACACGGACACCTATTTCGGAGCATTTCGAAGATGTAATTATCCGAGGGTGAGCGACACGGGAGCCGTGGCCATCATAGAGGAATGTGGACGATATTCCACGTTTTCGGACATTCCAAGTGTCTCGTGGCAGATTTGTACCATCGTGGTTGGAGTTGGATGTGGCTTGGCCTTGCTGGTTGGATTTACGGCTTGCATGGCCTGTTGCGTCGTCGATGTCATTAATAAAGGCACGGCCAGAGGAGCTGGTATTATTCAATTGATTGCTGGTAAGAATGCATTCCAGAGATAGGTTTTTGTCGCTGGACAATGCGTTGACCTGAGACTGACCCCTGGTGAACTTTTCAAAGCGGGACAGCAGCAAGGCGTTATAACCTCTTCCATGGAGTTGTCAGTCTTCTTGGTGGAGTTTTATTTTTTTTTTCGCTCCTTGAATTATAAAAATATAATTTCGATCAGGGACATTATCTTGATCCTCTAATGACTACCTTGTTTTTTAAAATTAAGATGACCCCCTGTGGTCTATTTTACCCCCAAAAGTTTCTAAACTTATAAAGTCGCATGGATGAGGTATACACCATATTTGGTGACCGGACATTTCCGCACACCCGATTATTTCTTAATACAGTAGAACTAGAACCTGTCTAAAATCATCCTGTGTAAAAGTATACTCTCTAATGTGCCGATCCCGACTTGGGACCCATGTCTGCAGATGAACCTGTCTGAATCTTACCTGAAAGCATATTTTTCACTGGTTTCAAGAGTATGGTTTTAGACAATTTCTATTAACTCTATACATGTATGCTATTTAGTTTAGGTCAGGCTAGGTTAACTTCGATGTGCGGATTTTTTTTTTAGCTTCCTAATATTTGTTTCTAAGGATGGTATATTTGAATTAAAACTAATCACTAACTTAGTACAATTGTTTTTTATCAACGAAATGTTCTGATTTATTTAGTATAAAACATACAAAATGCAAACAATCAATATCAACAAAAAATAGGCACGTCTTGTAACAAATAAAGGTTTTTTCAAATGGGTTGGGGATAACTTAACCTACATGTGCACCAATGTGAAAATTTCATTTAAGATAGCAAATTGGATTATTATCCCCTATTCCTCATCAAAAAAGTCAGCATCATCATCGCCACTCGAAGAATACTTGAGTTCGTAAAGTTATGTATATACAGTACATGTATTTCTGACAACTACCTGAAATTTTAAGAAAAAACAAACTTTTGAAATAAACACGCATCTTGAAGATTTGTAACTCTTGGGGTCGTGCACATTATAGACCCCAAGGTGTTCATCATGTGGGTTAATTTAACAATCATAAATTACTCAGAAAACATAGCAGTGTTGATATGTGTCGTATATAAAGCATATGCAATGATCTGGAGGATATCAAAACTCCTCACATTGATGTATTTTTTGCTTGTTTGCTGGATTGCTTGCTATCATATCAATGTGTACGAGAATCCAGAAATCGATCGACTTGTTCTCTAGACTAGAACTTTTTCTGTAGAAAAAAAAAATCCCAAAGCGCATTTATAGTTTGTTTTATCGGAGCTTGGCAAAGTGGTAGTTACACGTTATCGAAACTTAACAAAACTTTAGCGCCAACGAACATATGTCGTTAATGCGTTTTTCCAATCTAAAATTGGCGAAGTAATGCACAGCAACCGCACCACATGCCTATAAAGTATGAATACAGTTCGTGTCTGGATTAGGAATAACTGAAAGTGTAAAAAAAAGTTTCCAATTCATTTATTTTTATTGTAATAAATGTATAATGAAATGGTTTGGATTATACAGTGCAACCCAAACAAAATTAGTATACTTACTGTTTTTTTAAAAGAGACATTAGAGGGATTCAGCAGGTTAACTTTAATCTTGACGACATTGACAGCACTGTTTTTTTTTTTGCCAATGCGCATGCGTGGGGAAGACGTTAATGGGTTTGTGGTTGAGGACAGACGACAATTTCATTAGTTTAACGCGATATCACAACGTCTTTGAGGAGCATAACGACTTTTACGGCGCATGCGTAATAGTGTGTTTATCGTTCTCGTTAAGGTTAAAGGAAACCTGCCAATAGAGGGATTGAGCACGCCTCCCTTAATGCCCCGTCAACTGATTTACCTTAACGAGAACGCATTGGAATAACATACAGTGCTGCCAATGTGGTTATCATTAAGGGAGCATTAAAGGAGGCGTGCTCAATCCCTCTATTCACTCTATTGGCATTTAATTGTTGTAATGTAAGTTTCCAGTGGTATTTCAAACTTGTAATAATTGTGAACATTTACCTCCACTTTCGATTTGATGTTTTCGTTATTTTCTATCGATAGTTGTCAATCTCTATCAGCAACAACAGGAAGTTAGCTTTTACAGCAATATAATGTATTTGATATTCGAGTGTTTGTGAATTGGCGCCATAAAAATATTGCATGTTCAGCATATCACCAATCACAAATAAATAAAGGTAGGATCTTCAAACCCAGTTCATACTACATGTAGTAAAAAGGTTCTTTATCACAATCTTCATATTATCATCAATAACTTTTATTTCAGTTTTTTCAGTATCTGAATTTGAGTTTTGCAAAGTTATGATTGTCGTTTCTTGAATACAGGTATACTTGAATTGTGGAATAATCCACAAAGGAGATGCATTATGTCCTATGAACTGTTGTCCTTAAAAATATCCTACCAAAGTAATATTTTTTAAGAGATATGTTTTATGAGTATCTTGGTGGTCATTATTCAAGATCTGCTTATTCAGTCCATAGGCGCTTTCAGGCATTATTTCGTGTGTCGGCATCAATGGTGCTGCTAACAAATTGTTTCTAAAAGCATATTTTCCGCAAAAATGGGTTACATCCCGCTGAGGATTACAAGAGTTTTGAAAACCTTGTTATTAGTGCACCGTTCCTAAGACAGGTATAAACTATAGATACACCATGCACACATGGGTGAAATATTAAAGTAAAGATTCTGTTTATATTCCACACACAAAAATCATATTACTCATGGCATATAATAAGCTGTGATATCGGTAATTGGTATTTAAATTGATAATTGAATCAAATCTTTATCCTGAAATCGAACACAACATATATTATGAAACAATTTCAATATACAGCATATTGCAATAAGGTGATGATCCAGTAATTAAATATTTTTTAAAGTTTTTTCTCCAATTCCTATCTAAAGAAATGTATACAAATTGTAGGCTAATTCGTTATTTTATTTTGTGCATTCAATTCAATATGACATAATCTTTCTTTTTAAAAAAAATCTGCCACCATTCTCGTTTCACCCTTTATGCTTTTTTTTCTGAATTGCCATATCTTTTGCTCTATTTTATGGCTTTATTATTTTCCCCCAACCCCACAGCGTAAAACCCATGAAAAACATCTGGAAAGTATATCAACGCGCCTTGTTGGCTTTAAAAAAAGGACTCTATTAAAGTAGGAGCTATGGGCATATAGCATTTTTTTTTTTATTTTCAAAAAGTTCGGATTGCCCATTATCTTAACACGATGCAGTTCTAGAGCTGCAGGATTATTATTCTGTGGACTGCAGGCTGCTGTTAAGTTGACCCCAAAAATAAAGCCTTTATTAGTTTGAGCTTACTAGGCATTTATATTCTTTGAACTATAGGGATTTTTGAATTTAGTTTTCTTATATGGCGATAGGAAGGGGAAGGAAGGGAGATGAGAGGTCTTCTAAAAGAAGCCTTATTTAAAGGAGAAAAATCTATAGGCATATCAGGGAGTGAGATGAAAAATTTGTTTGTCATTGGTTTCAAGTCCAGATAAGTAAAGAACCGAGTACTTTTATAAATATCTTTGTTGTACATATAGTTGTCTTCTTTGAAATGCACAGCTTTGTTAAAGGAACTCTCTGAAATGTGCTTGCCCTACATGTAATGATACACTGTATGCTCATGCTTTTCAACAACAAGCAACATCGACAACTTTGACGATGATGAACGAACATATGAAGTAGAAAAACACATGGGAAAAACATGGATTTAACATTTTTTTAATGCTATCCCATTTGTTGCAAAAACTGGTGTGGCAAACAGTTTGATTGCGGGGTGAAGGAAACCAAGATGTCCGAAATAGAAGACAAGACAACCCTGGGAACTGGTGGGCAAGGGCTACTGCACTACGTTGTGCAGTATTTAACATTCAGTTGACCCATTAACATACCTCCATGTTCTCGTGTCGTGCCCTCACTTCACCCTTTAATGGCAGGTGGTTATCTATTCATTAACTAGGATAGGTGCGGGTATAGGAACAGACGCTTTTTTTTTTTTTATTTAAAAAAAACTCTAGGATTCTTGATTTGTGGGCTCATTTCTTCCCATTGCTTTTCAGGCTTTGCAAGAGGTACAGAATGTACGTGTTTTGCCCAGAAGCACTGCTGATACTTTGTCCTTGATTTGAAGGTTATCGCCTGTACATTTTTTGGGAGGCTCGCGTTCTGAATAAATGGTAAAATGCATTCTCCTTTTTTTTCTTTTCTTTTCTTTTTCTTCACCCCAAGTAGACTTCTTGTGCCTATTTCTAGACAAGTTTTTGTCAGGCCCAACCAGGAGGAGTAACACTAGTTGAATAGTCGTACCGGTAGGCCAAGCAATTGAAAAATGATGGGTCTTCAGATGCTATAGAAGCAACACGCACTCACGCGAGAAATAAATTGCGATTAGAAATGTCATTTGACTTTAATGATGAAGAGATAGAGGCTGAAGAAAACGTAATTTACATTGAAAACGTTTGCACTTCATCGGTATAACTTGCTAGTCTGGGGGGATTTTCGAAAGGGGAAACGTGTCCATCTATTTTACGAGGTGTATCCATTAGGACCAGAGATTACCAGACAAATAGGTGCTTGGAAATGATTGCCAGGAGACAAGGACTGTTTTGATAAAGCCAGTTTCGGAGAAGTTCTATATAGGGTGGCGTCTATTATTCCATTGCCAGATACATCGAATTAAGCCGTCTGTTGGAGCAGAATAGAGAGGTTTTTGTAATACGCCCATTTGCCGTCAGATTCACTACCCACACGAAATGTGCATACAAAGTACACATGGATGCGCTGTTAAACTGCAAGAAATGGCCGAACCTTGACGATTATGAAGCCCGAGGGGTCAATTGTGCAAGAAAATAAGAAATGATGATGTTGCAAGACCCAAATTCACTTTCCAGTGCTCGTTGCTTATTCCTTTCTTTTGACCTCTATGAACCCAACCCTCTATAGTCACCTACTTTTCATCTTGATTCTGGCAATCTCAAGAGACGACCAAATGAAATTGCAAATTAAGAGATCAAACGACGTCAAGGGCATATCTAACCTCCGATATCACTGTGCGCATTGCGAGTCATATATAGGAAGCCTGGAGAATTTTTAAAGGCATTCAATTGAAATACTGGTGTGGAAATCGAGGGCTTTGCAATGGATAGGGCCTTCTTTATCGGAATAAAAGCTGTCAGCATTCACTTAACGATCGAATCAAGTTTAGTTGGAACATTTTGGAATATCAAGGACGATAACGGAAGTTAATAAGAAAATATAATGTATAATGCAGTTTATAATATAGAGAACATGAATTGAAAGATTTCATGAAGCTGTCATGAAAGCATGGATCTCTGTAATTCAATTATATGTTTCTAAATTAAAGTTCACTTGAATATCTCGTGAACCCAGCTTGAGCACGCCTCCCTTAATGCCCCGTCAACTGATTTACCATAACGAGAACGCATTGGAAAAGCATACAGTGCTGCCAATGTGGTTAGCATTAAGGGAGGCGTGCTCAATCCCTATTAATAGGCCTACCCGTGAATACTTGTAATGTTAACTTTAGTTTATTAAATCTACTTAAAAAGTTGAAGAAATGAAATCATTATTTTTTGTCATATAGGGTGCCGCCACGAAAAAAATTAGGTTGGTTCGCTACACAAAAATGTTAAGAAATAAAATTAGTTAAAGATTAAAGTTAGTGTATAATGTACGACAAATTAACTAGGACAGTCTGATAATACTACCCTGATAAAGTGTACGACCATGGATGTCGTAAGTTGCATTTTTGACCCCTTAAACTTTAGTTTGTTCATGCTCTTTTTTTAAACTATTTACTTGTGGTATAGTATTATTGCTATGCTCTATCAGAAAAAAACCGCTAAAATAATAGGTTCGTTCTCGAATTCTATCTTGTTTGCATTGGGGTAAATTTCTGGTTACGAAGGCGCAGAGCAGACATTTTTGTTTGGCCAGCACGACATAACATGTCCAAATAAGTCGTCCGCAGTATTTCACTAGCTGGGAATATTATTTTCTAATTGGCCGTGGTTACGTTTACGATTACGTTACGTGGCGATTACGTTTACGATTCATGCGTCATCAACCGCCAACACGCATGCGTAGGTGCTAAAAGACGTATCGCCATTCGCTAAAATGCAGTTTATGACGCGTAAACGTATCGTAATCGTTCGCGCTGCTATTTCTATGTTTTATCTCGCTAATGTTATGCTTCCATCGGTTGTGTTCCTTTAAACAACTTCTGGATGTTTTCACTTAATCGGATGAATGCGCAAGGAAATTACTGCAGTAGTAGGCCTATATAGGACAACGTTCATGAATGTTACAAAAGAATACAAATATGAAAAATGTCGAGTATACATGTAACGGATTCCTTATATTATGCTGTCCTTTTCGTCGTTTTGTCGTAATCGATTATACATGAGTCTGATCCACCATGCAGTCAAGTTTTTTTAGAAAAAATTGTGTTTCGTATAGGTGCCTCCAAGATAGCGTCTCAACACATGTACATGTTGATGCACACCGTTTGTAATGCTGCATGTACATTATACTTTTTGCAAGGATTTTGTAAGCACAACCAAGATTAAATTTCCTGTTTACATTCGAGATGCAATTCTCAAAATAGATATTGAAAAGTTGCGCTTTTCATTTTCCACCAGGTTCCAGCATTTTTATATTGAAAATTCACAGTACCAACCATGTTATACATGTATGGTTTACTCTGCATTTCAATCATTGGTCAGGGATCGTATTCGCCTCATGTCGGCAAGAAATACGACTTTTTCAAAGTTTATGACAATGATATTTTGTTGCGGTTACGTCTCCTATTTTGTGCTCGTTTCCTGTTTTTATAGGCTTGCCAAAGTTTCAACTTTTGTCCCCTATAGTGTACAGGTAAATCCTCTTAACGACTGGGCCATGTTGCATGATTAAAATTAAATTCACAGCAGGCCTTCATTACTTGGAGTACTTGTACGTACCTAGTTTGCTAATTTGAAGATACGATCCCCGACTGTTTTCCCCCAATGTTTTTATGTGTACTTGATACTTGTTTACACAATCTGTTCGTCAGATGCTGGTGGGGGAAGATGAAGTCTGAAAATACGACGTTGTACCGCATACTGTAATTTATTATCCGACTTTTCTTCCCAAAAAACTGGTGCTGGGTTTCTTCTTCGTGGTACTCGTTTCATTACCTCTTGAGCAATTTTGGGAATGAATTGACATGTTCGGAGGTCAATGAATGGCTTAGGGTGAGATCCTCTTTCTATAGAAACAACTTGGTTTTACCTGACAACAAACGAACTTTGTTATGCGAGGAGAGAGAATGAGTGGAAGTCCTAACAACGAAAAAGTTCTAAAAGTTTCATTTTTCAACGAAATGACGATGGAATTTTTTTTTTTTCAGTAGGAAATGAAAAAGTGATTTTTTTTGGGCTGAAAAATTGAATCGCTTGAGCTGGAGTATTGCAAGACGAAAAAGGGGCTTGTGAAGCCTTGTGGAGGATTGAAAATGGGAAAAGATTATCTCAAGAGGCGAATATATAGCTTTTTTCCCCTTCTGCAAAAGCAGCTGCTGTAAAAATAAGTTTGCAAAAACGCAGATTGCCAGAAACTTAAGTATAGTGGACGAATTAAAGGGCTTCCATTTATTTTTATTTGGGTGGTCTTTCCAAATTGCCTTCTTATCCATATGTAAACTTTATACTAGCAGATTTGTAGGTTACGTTAATGGAATTAATTTAGTGCAGGGAGTTACCAGATACTTGAATGTTGGTTTTTTTTATTTACGAAATATTTTATAGATAATAATTCGTTTGTTATATTAAAATGTCTCAAAGCGTAATTACACCATTTAGATGCCCCACATCAAGGAAACACAATAGATTCGTGCAGGATGATGTTTTAATGGGTTTCCTAATTGCTGTTGCAACTACATGTTCAACAAGTTGTGAAAAAATACTTCATTTCTCGGGTAAAACTTTTTATTTACAAATCGACATGAATGGTGCTTAGTTGTAGCGCTCGCAGCGACAGTTCATTCGGTTAAATTCATTTTTTTACATTAATAATTGAAATTTTTCGGTCGTAATAAATGCAAACGGACTCTAGAAAGTTTGATAGATGAAAATGTTCCATGAGACTAAGCTACACACAAAATTTCAGCTCTCTAGGACGTGTGAAAGTTAGTCAATATGGACCACAAAAAGGTTGAAACAAACAGACAAACTCCTTGCATGTCAGGTTAATTAAAAGGTTTAAAAATAAATTTGGGAAAACGCAGATTGCCAGAAACTTAAGTGTATAGTAGCCTACCCTGTGTACGGATTATAGGTCTTCAATTTTTTTTGGATTTGGGTCCAGGTCTTTTTTAATGGTTTTCTTATCCAAGTGAGCTGCGAATTACATTCTAGCAGATCTGTAGGTTTCCTTAATTGATTTACTGTATGGAGTTCCATATTTCTAAAAGGTTCTTCTTTTTGAAGAAAATATTAGGATAAAAATTCTTTGTTGCACATGTACTAAAATGTATCAAAGCGTAATTAAAACATTAGATGCTCCGCATCAAGGAAACACAATAGATTCGTGCAGGCTGCTGTTTTAATGGGTTTCCTAGTGACGTCATTCTTAACATTGTCGAAGAAGACACATCTTCCTAGCTGGAGGGGTAACTGTAATTGTCTTCGATCCAGTAGGATGGAAAATTCAAATTTTACTCTTCTTGAGGGCAGTTGGCATATAGTTTCTATTCTCCTCACAGTGCGAATCCCCTGGATTTGACATGATTTGACAAGCTTTTTTGAATGTTCACAACTGTACCAAGATATCTGTTTCGTTATCTCAGAAAACCGTCACCTAAACGTTGGCACAGTTTCCTAAAGATATCTTAAGATGTATAGACTACATGTATAAATCGCACACAACCAAACACGACAGCGAAATACACTGTTGTTGTCACTGCAGTGGCGAAACAACTTTTTTTTTTTTTTTTAAATCCCATGCATTTTTTTTTTTTTGGGACGAAATTTGCGGAAATGTAAAATAATAAACAGTTAAAATGCATACATTTATGACAGGGTTTTAAAATTAGTTGCAAGTTTTCAAAGGAAATGGTGCTGTTTTTGAAAGCTATTTAAATCAAATGCAAAGTTAGCTGTCATTTCATTCTTTTTTTTTTTTTTTTTTTTTTTTTTTTTTTTTTTTTTTTTGCAGTATTTTTTATATCTTCGGAAAACAGTAGACCTATATATGAAAATACGACCAGACCCTATAGTAAAAACTTCCATCTGTTTGTTTTATTTTATTTTTTTCAAGTGAGTCATGCAGGGCTTTATTGGCCACCGCCCATGTGCTCAAATATACTGTATTAATCCGAAAAAAGCAATTTCAAATAGTGCCATCTGTGAATTAAATTTACAGCAAGTGCCCCTCGAACGAGTTTTTTTTTTATGGAAATAAGTGGAAATTAAGGTGGGCGCATACTCCCTGGAACGCTTGTTTGGATTTGTAGGTTCCAGAATCTCGGCAGATGCATCTTTTGGGGTAGGGCTACAGGGTTGCCTAAAATTTCATTGCAAACGCCCAGAGGACGAAGACTTGAAACAGCTGTTTTTTAGAGTGCTTTTGAGTGAGTTTGGCGTCGTGCGCAATGCTGTGGAACAGCATCTCCAGTACAGTGTAATCACGTTTTATGTTGTTTTAGCCATATTGAAATGTCACTGTTTTCGAAAAAGAAAGACACTATTGAAAGAAATGGACACGACGAGTCAAAACCCTATAGCTGTTTGAAACCAAGACAAACTCATGCTTTGTCATGGGTAACAACATGATGCCAAATCAACCAAAGCTTTTTTTGACAAAGCACCATTAGCTTATAAATGTGGTGTCACATCTTCAGTTTTCGTGGAACGTCGACATTGTTTGAAACTGAGGATTTGATCCATTATAAGTTTCATTGGAAACAAGGCCTGTCATCTTTTAATGGAGCATTAAAAGTTAATCGCGACACGTGACAAGTCATTGTTTTTAGATTGGACATTATAATCATTGAGTATAAGTGGAGCAAGATTCTACATGGGTTAATAAATGATGCTAAACTGTTCGGTTTTCTCCTCAGTTTTATGGGTCACCCTGTATAATTGATGTTGGCTTATTAAAAACAGCACGGTTTGATTCAATTTATATTTCGCGAAAAATAATTGGGAGCGAATGGCTCCAAGTGGTAACTGGATGATGACCTCGCATGAGGGCCTCGGGCATTTAGGCCTAGTTTGAAAATTGGTTTTTTTTTTTTTGTGCTTCCAAAACTGCTGATCCATATCGTAGACGTTAACACGTTAAGTATTCACTTTATATCTTTCACATTTTTTAACGCAATGGCCAAGCACGCACACATAGTGTACATGCAATTGTTGTTAACCGCATGCAATTTTTTTCAGGAAGGATAATAACAGGGGGCATAATGGCGATGCAAAACCACATCTCATTGCTTGTTGATTGGGGACACGGTAATTTAATTTACTATGGTAAATTAATACACCTGCTGCTTCACAATATTATATAGGGCTCCCACAAACCTGGAGCTGTTGTATCACATTTGCATAATCGTTCTATGTTGACACTACTATGCATTTTTTTTACATTTAAATTTGTAATTTTTTGGGATTACTAGTGTCGACATACTCTACTAAAGTTTGAGAGATGAAAATGTCCCATGAGACTGAGCTGCACACAAAATTTCAGCTCGCTAGGACGTGTGAAAGTTAGTCGAAAAGGACCTCAAGATGGTTGAAACAAACAATCAAACTGCGTGCTTGTCAAGTTGAATACATGTACATTATAAGGTTTCAAAAAAGTGTTTTACCCTGTAAAAGTCGGGGTAATTCGACATATTACATGTGTATTCAGATTACCGGGTAGCATGTTATTACTTGTAGATAACACTATTATGACTACTGTATATCTGCAAATGAATACAAACCTGAGTAGGAAATGTATACTTGGCAGGAACTTTGTCGAAAACACCTACATATGTACATGTATATCTCGTGCGAAAATTCTTTTTTAATTAAAAGCCTTGTTTGTGGCTAGCCAAAAGCGCGTTTCCAGCCTAGTGTGGCCTGGGGCTAAATGTTTTAAACACTGGAAAAGCCAGGGAAGTTGAAAATTTCTTATTTTGTGTGTGCATGGAACCCTACAGCTCGTATTTAGTCTAATGTGCAACTAAACTGGGTTTTACTAAACTTGGAAAACCTGAAATATAGTGAGGGAAAGTGATTTATTTAAAACAGAACTCACGGAAATTCAACGATACATTGTATTAAATTTGCTTAAACCCTATAACTCCCTTGTTGCCATATGTTCTAAAAATTTCCATAATGACAACATGTGAGTTAAAGGGTTAAATAGCCAAATATTAGTTATTTCAATAGTGTGATAAAACAATTTCTTCGAACAACGAAAGAAGACTTTGCTAGATATGTTTTGACGTACAATGTACATGCATTTTTGAATTTTCAGTCGTCAGTATGGTCAGAGAAAATCATTTTGAAAACTGGGAAAGTCAGGGAAGTTTTAAAACTTCATTTCAGTGGGTCGAATCCTGCAAAATCATCTGTTTTTGGACTTGTAGTAAAGTTATTCCTGCAGGCATATAATTAGATAAAATCGCATTAATCCCCGAAAGTGGAAAACAGAGTTCTCTGCAACACATCTCGTGAAATTAAATTTCTTTGTTCTGGCGAAAGATGTACAAATTAAAACGGGCGTTGATGATGTTGTCATTAAACGCATTGTGAGCGTTGGAGCGCTAAACGAACCCGGAAATGCTTGCAAAGAGCACATCACATCTGCCTCACATTTTAAAAGGTCCTATAGGCTTAATACTTCCACGATCATCCTGCCGACATTAACCTCTGTTAAAAAGATGTCTTTGTTAGTTGTTTTTCACTGGCGAGGACCACCTTTGTAAAATTCTAGAATATATTCTATGGGTATATATACTTAAGGGAACGCCCTCGATGTTCTATACAAATGCTATTCGTCAGATCTAGCCATTTTTAACTTCACTTTCATCCTCTTTTATTCGAGGTTAAGTTCTTCCTGACCTTTTCCCAAATGGTCCTTTTTTACTGAAAGTTTGTAATCTGCTTTCCTTTGGACGAAATCGAAACCCTGGTGATGAATTCGAGATCGTCGTATCGTTTTTCCTAAACAAAGGAATCTCGAATCTCTTTTGGTCTAATGATGATAGGATTTTTTTTTTCAATTGACAATGTGCCAATTACTTGTATACGTGATTACAGGGGATATAACAATTAACTGAAGCGTTGCCCATTGTGAAATTGATTCTAGTATAGTTAATCAAAAGAAGCAAACAATTCGTACATTGAATACAAAAATAGGGTTCTAATATAGACCTAGAAATCTATCAATTTTCAGGGAAATTGGATAGACGGCTAGTTAGGAAAATGTGATCTACATGTACTTTTAAAAAATCAGAGAAACTCAACATTATAGGTATGCAAAAGTCAACTGATGGCAGACTCAGCCATCTCTGCATATAATTTAAATGAGAATTCCGCATTTTTACATAATTTTACTTAAAAAATGCAACAATGGACACCTGTTTTTATACACGTTTTTTAAAGCAACGATATGTGCAGCTTATTTCAATGGCGTGATATTGCATTTTTACGAAACGTACACGGTTTAGCCCATTAGGCGGCCATATTGGGAGTGAAAATGGGAGTAATATTGGGAGTACAAGTGAATATAAAATGAACAAGTTTGGGGAAGGGTAAGTTTTTGGGATCGTTAACAACGCTGTATTTTTTTCCGTTTTGCCGAATACCATACTCGTGGCAAATTTTTGGGCAATCATGTGAGTTGGTCAAAAAATTTCGCCGAACAAACATAATGACACACATACACACCCACAGTGTATATGTTATATATGTACATGTATATGAGGAACCTGAAAAATGGCATTCATCACATAATGCAAAAATATAAAAAAAATATTAAATTAAAAATGTAGGAGCAATTTAATTTCATAATTAAGCGTAGAACATAAAGTGCTATTGTCTATTGGCTGGTAGCCAATGTCAAGTTGTGTCACCCTGTTTAACTGTGCACTATTTCGTTATGATTAAGTGGTCAGATAATTGCAGCATCTGGCCTTAGTTTTAAGACTCATCGCAGGAAGCCCTGAAGAGTAGAAAATGTGTCGCCTCTTTTCATGCTCATGACATCTACAGGCATCTTAAATCCAAGTGCACTGTCAAATGCATCGTGCAATGCTCTCGAAATTCCACATCCATTTGTTTTCGTTTTACCCATCGTGATTTCCATTTGCTTTAATTTTGAACGACTGTGTGCTGGCGGTGTTTGAATATACACTTTCAAATTCTATGCGAAATAATTGATGTGTTTGTTCTTGATACGATAACATTGGTTGGGTTCATTTACATTTCACAATGATATTTAGGATGGCTTCCAATTGCACCGATGCTCAAAATTAAGGAACAATCCAAAAATGTGATTTTGAACACCAGTTTTGGTAGAATTGCGTTACCAAAAAAAAAAATGTTTACTAATGCAAGAAGACATCTTTATTGTCAAAAATAATTGACAAAAAATGCTACCGCGACGCTGTTTCTGGCAAAGTGCAATATGGCTCGTGAAAACATTTTTTTTTCTCGAAAAAAGACATTAAAAGCACATGCACCCTATCCGACAATTACTTCCTAACGACAGCTAGTGTGTGATTTGTGTTGCAACCAATCTCGGCTCTTTGTTTTAAACAAATAAGCATTTTCTTAATGAATTTTCAGCCGCTGGAAGCCAGTCGACGCAGCTGCAGAAGGGTTTCCATTTACCCGCTCTACGTTTGTTTATTACATCCGTGATCGCATTTCTATTTATCTAAAGGGTTATTAGCTTCCTTCCGTCATTTGCAAAATGCGCCATTTAGAAGTGCGTAAAACGAGTAGGAGAACTAAGCCCTGGAATTCACCAAGATATTCCACGGATTAGACAAGGACCATACCCAGGATTCGGAAATAGCGGTGAAATGCTACTGGAAATGGATGTACACAAACGTTTTCTACCGCTTTGAACACCTTGCTAGTTTGTGCTGATGGCGAAGTTCAGCAATAAGAGAAATGAACAGCTAGTCAAGACCATGTTATGCTTGTATTAGTGGTATCTTCTCTAGCTCTAATAGTAATAATACTGTCTATTACATGTATATCAGCGGTTCTCGAACTTTTTTCGCAGCAGCATGGTTTTTTGTCTAAAAACCATGAAATGTTAGGATAAATTTCATACAATGTAGAGCGAAATCCCAGTAGCCCAAGTTTGGCAGTTCCAGTTTGAAAATAAAGTTGCAAACAGAAATAAACATGAAAAAATGCAAAATATTGGTTTTGCGGTTGTTTAAAAACCATGGAATTTTAGGATAAATTTCACACAATGTATAGAGCAAAATTCACAGTAAGTTTGGTAGCTCCAGTTTGAAAATAAAATAGAAAACAAACAAAATAAACATGAAAAAAGTGGAAAAATGCAAAATATTGGTTTTCCGGTTGTATAAAAACCATGAAATTTTAGGATAAATTTCACACAATGTAGAGCGAAATTCCCAGTAAGTAAGTAAAAGTTTGGTAGCTCCAGTTTGAAAATAAAATAGCAAACACACAAAATAAACATGAGAAAAGTGGAAAAACTCAAAATATTGGTCTTCCGGATGTTTATGCGATGAATGAAACTGTTTGGATTAATTTTTTATTATTTTCTGGTGTGCCATGGTATAAAAAAGGATTCTACTGCTAAATTGCAAAATCTTAGGGAAAATTAAATATTATTGCGGCACCCCTGGCATTCGCTGACGGCTCCCAGTTTGAGAATCGCTGTACTATACATGTATCATCGTGCACTATTTGAGAAAAGAGGGAAAACTTCTGAAGTTGCACAAGTGCTCAGGACTTCAATTCAATTCGTTACTCTGCAGTCAGCATGTAACATACCATGTGCCAGGAGGCAAAGTGCCAGATTCTTATGGGGAAGAAGAGTATGCAGTCGTGGCCGCTTTTTGGGGCACTATCACGGCATCTGCATCAGACTGCATGCCTATATGTGTCTAAATGAGCGATTTAGGGAGGTTATGGGAAACCACGAAAAACCACAACCATATTAGCCGACTGGGGTTCGAACTCGGGTCTCCCGAGTTCAAGGAGTTAAGCATAACCACTAAGCCAACCTTGTAGGTTTGCGCGCTATAACCGGATGAACAAAAAGTCTTTATCCCTTCCCAAAAACTTTTACACTGCTTTATTAGATATGAAAATTCTTTACATGCGATTGAATAAGAAGTCATATGTGTGCTCCTACTGATTTTGTTAGAATGACCATTTTTTCATGGAAACCCAAATTATAAATTTTCAGCTGTAACACTTAGGTCAAAATGTCCAATTAGGGAAAGGAAGAGAATGGTATGTTTGTATGAAATGAGCTGTTTTCGTCTTCATTGGCAATTTGAATTATTTAAAGTTGTTACAATCGTTTTATGAACTGAAGGAAACACTAGATGGTAGCTATACGCTGCAGCACAGTGGTGCACTGCAGTGAAGCGACCCAATTCAATTCCTTACCCTGCAGTCAGCATTTAGTATACCATGTGGCAGGGGGCAAAGTGCCAGAATTTTTAATGGAAATTAAGAGTATACGGTCGTGGCCGATTAATGCTGGAAATTTCCTGTCTGCGTCGGGACATTTTTGTTAATCGGGAAAATGTGATATAATAATTATGTCGTTATCCAGTTTATTAGTAGAAGTAAATTCTCAGTAATGCGACAAGATTTTATCGAATTTGTTAGGCATATGATTAGGAAAAATGGTTTTAAAAACTGGAAAAGTCAGGAAAGTAGAAAATTTCATTTATGTATACATAGAACGCTGTATACTGTATTTGCTCCAATACAGTGTGACTGCAGACAAGCTATAATCAGTTTACAATAGTGTCATTCAACAATTGATCTGCATGTACTTTGTGTGCTTGACCACCTGCATGTTTCAAACCTGAATGTCTTTTCCATAGGCAAACACAATAGTAGTAATGCAATTTTTCACAGTTCATTTATTTCAAGACTGTCCAATAAGAATAAGCCTCTAGATCAGTTCTCGCAAATAATGCATGTGCATTTACAATTGGTCTCAGTTAAGATGCTGTAGTTGACAGTTGAAACAACAGTGTTCGTACCTTGTACTTAAATTTTGCACACACACACACACACACAATGGTGGCGTCAAACTGTTCTTTGGATGATGAACCATGGTAATGGTTCAAAAAATCGATCTTAAGTGATGATTGTTTGCAGTTCCTATTAAATGCTTTATCCAAAACCTTCGTCCTTAGGCAATGCCCGAAATAAGATGCAGTAAAGAAGTGTGATTTGAGATGTCTTTTTTTTTTTAGTTTTTTCCCCACTTTATTGTGTTTTTTATTGGCATATGCCAAACTAAACAAAACACGGAAGATTAGAAAATCTCTTATTTTCTGTTATCAAAAGTTAATGCGATGCAATCTGAAGAAGCTTTGATGCTGTCGACGATAAAAACATCACTGGTAAATTGTTCGTGCATTTATTCAGGATGAATGCCATTTTACTTAATATTTTTTGAGCCATTTCATTATGTTCCTCATTTCCAAGGAGCCTTATTAGTATTTTAATTGCCTTTGTCATCCATTGTCATCGTGGCATTTTGCGTTTTAACAAGCCAATTAGGAACCTCGTTTCCCCTCTAATTAAAGTAACTAATTGCATTCAGCCAGACTATAAAAGTACTCCCTCTACGAGCTAATAAATTGGTACTGCATGCTTAAACGATGTATACCAGCATAGTCGATAATAACAGATAAGCGATATTTTTATACTTTAATATCTGAGATTAATTAAATGCTAACATTGGTAATTGCCCAGAGATGATATCCTGAGTTTTTGAAGAAAGAAAACCCGCTTTTTATCGTAGAAATATTAGCTATAGGAGTACGAGTAATGGCTTTTCTTTGATTTTTTTCATTTTTTTCTTCTTGTAGCTTTATTAATTGCAGTCGGATGCGCAATTTATCCGAACGGATGGCACAGCCCTGAAGTGAGGGATGCTTGTGGAGGGAAATCTGAAGCATTCGTACTAGGTTTGTATTTGTTCCAATATGTCATCAATTATATGGGCCAGCATTTTAATTTATGAAGGGATTTCACTTGCATCCTTAGAGCAATATTCCAATCTAAAACTGAAATGCATGCAAGATCGACTGGAACTCCTTTATTTATACATAAATTGCTGATTTATATCATGCATCAACATCAGAGTGACATTAGATTGAATATTTCACTCTGATGCACATGATTGTCGGATGAATAAACTGAATAACAAAATGTTAACAAAATCATGGCACACACATCCAATCTGACTCCTAACTTGTGAGCAACACTACAAATCTCAGATATCTGCTGGATCTTTTTGTTGTCAACGATGTAAGACTTAACTGTTGCATCTACTTTACCAGATTTTATATAGATTGCAAAACAAGCTGCGTCTTTTGCTTATCATGAATCAGACTACAGATGAATCTAGTGACGAGTGGCATTTGGCTAAATATGTTCTGTCATTTTAATCTTATCTAGCAGATAATGAATAAGAAGAAATTTCATCTTCGATTTTTAAGAGGGTTGCATACCAGAATAAGCCTTTTTTTCTAAATTATTTTTTTTATTTAAATTTAATTTTGGAAACTGATAGAAACAAATGAAATGTACGAGGACCTAGCATAAATATTCTATTATTTATTTAAAGGGGAACTGAACTGACTCTGAACTGCATGTTTTGCAATGAGGGAAATTTTGATACATACTTTTAAAAAAACTACTTGTTATAATACAAAAATAAAAATTGATAAAAATGCA
>JAQGCC010001504.1:0-23332 GCA_034698905.1 Xestoiulus laeticollis | reverse complement strand
ACGTTGTCTGATGCACTTGCGTGCCTGCTAAACACCCGTGGTCTCAATTTAATATCGAAAAATTAATTTAATTTGGCACAAACTGTTTGCGTCATACAACTATTTCCGTGCATGTTATTAATTGGGATCCTCGCTAATAAAGGAAATATCAGTTAATGGAGGAGAATGTAAGGGCATTGAAATGCCGTTCAGTATATGCATCGCCATCAGTGTTATTACCAGTTTGCAAAATCTTTAAATTTAGCTATAGGTCACGCATTTTATCCACTCAGGAATAGCACATCAACCTCACCAGGAATCTTGTCTGATTCTTATTTCGTCTAAGAGAAGACAGATTCCGTGACCATGACTAATTTTTCAACTTTGGATTTTGTGTCTTGATTTTTGCAGGGACGGTGGTTTGGACCCCAACGAATTCGGCGCCATGACGCGTTTCCTGTTCTGCAACGAAAAGGGTAAACCATACGCCATGTCTTCGCAAAGGACCGGTGAAATGTTCTCCATTTTCGATACCAATCAGGTACATGTATATATAATACACAGCAATAGACAGAATCAGAAAATGTCGGCATTGAAGACAAGAATGGGAGAAAAAAAAAAATATACTGTATATAATATTGCAAATTTGGCCAGGTCACGGAACATGGCGTGCGCCAGTGACGTTTTCAGCCCAGCATTTTTCAAAATGACGATCTCCGTATTAAAACCTGTAATAAGACACGCGAAGGAGATTTTTCCGAAGGGAAAACAATGGGGCAAAAGGGGGGAGGAGAAAATGGTCCCAGGCCCAATCGGTCACACGTCACGAAATGCCATTAATTAAATCGATTCCTGCAATCAACCTTCGCCCTGCTTTTACAAAATTGCACCATTTTAATCTTTTCTTTTCCGCAGGACGAAATTATCGACTTGCAGGAATTCAGAAATTGTTGGAATAATTGGATCCGGCAGGTAAGTCATTGAATCTGGGCCAAAATTCAAACCGGAAGTGACGTAACGCACCATTTCCTGAAAGCACCTTTACACTTCCGCTCCAGCATCTGGAGGTGCATGTATTTTCAATATACATGCATACACACTGGTACAAACCTTGAAGTCCAAATTAACCAAAATCAACTCTTACATGTAAATTGCTAATTTACTGGTTGGCAGCATTATTGCATTGCAAGATGGCTCACTTTCGCATTAATATGAATTACAATAAAACCTGTGAATAGCGCACCCCATTGAGACCGAACCATGGGAAGTGCTTCTTGGAGGGATATGCTATATGAAGGTTCAGCTAAAGTGATGACCACAATGAATCAGATATTATCCAAATCAAGATGCACAAATATATATGTTGCAATTTTAAATGCTTTTTAACATAAAGAAAACCGAAAAATACATAGAAAACAAATATACGCTCTAATACAACTGCATCTACATGTATGTAGATGTAGCCATTTTTACTTTATATTGGGTGTACATGCATGTATCTAAATCCCTTTTCTAAATGGTAAACATGCATTCACTATGCAAATGTATTTTATTTGGCATTTATCGCCCTCATTTTGGGATTTCCCTGTGGGTGCAATTTCATTGTTGCATGCTTTGGTAAACGCTCTTAGCAGGTAAAATAGTGATTTTGTCCCAAGAAACCAGTGCGCATGTCGCGTTTCGCAGGGAATACGCTATATGGTGGGCTACTCCCAGGTAGAACGCTATATGGAGGGCTCTTATTCGCAGGTTTCATTGCACATCAAGGGGCAGCTAGCTTCTTTGCGCCGCAATGTATTAGTGTTATGCGTGGTTGCCAACATACAGGAATCTAAAATGCCTTTCGCAACTTTGCGATCGTTGAATTTGCGACACGTAATCAACGATCGCAAAGTTGCGAATGGCATTTTAGATTCCAATATGTTGGCGACCACTAGCATTGCAGAGTAGCTTGTTGCATGCGAAAGTTAGCTTCTATACAATGCACTAATCGCTGATTAGGTGTCACAAATGCACCCTTGTCACTGTACTGTTATAGGATTTCCAATATACGAGCCATATAAAAATGTTTTTCGTCGTAGCATATGACAAATTTTGTCTAAAACATCACATTAAAAGTTATATCAGAAATCGGACATGTAAATGTGCAAATATGGCATTTAATGGAAGCCTATGAAAATATTGATGCCTGCTTCGAAAGATATACTCAAGGTTTAAAATGGCATTTACAATATTGATTATTCCCAGAAGTGGAAAATAAATTTTCATTTATTTCAGTTTGTATATATGTACTGTATATCAAGCCCTCCCATCATGCAAACATGCTCGTGTTGACCAAAAAAGCTATTAACTTAATTTAATCGTCAACCTAGATCCCATCATTTCGATTAGGCTTAGTTTACCCACTAGTATTCATATGACCACGTTCATTGTAACCAATCCATGTACTCTATGTTTGAGTAACTATGAGCGCCATCTATGGAGAGCCCTTCAGTTGGCTCTCGATATAACGAATCGAGTAAATGATCCCGACCAAAATGCCTATACCACTCATGTATTAGCCTCAGCATAACGAACGGTTCGGCTAGCGTGTCCCTTCATAAGCCAACAATTTTTAAATGACTGTTTAAAACGAACGGTAATTCGTTGTTATCATCCCGTTATGTCATAAGATTCCTATTTTCATTGATATAAGGATTGGTTTTAAAGTTGCTATCTTAAAACATTCTTTATTTAAGGGGTATTCAAAATACTGCGAAAGCAGCTTTAGTGTGTAAACTCTCTCCAGCATTTGGCAAAAAATGTATTTCTGATGTTCAATAGAAGACAGAAGTACTATTGAGGCAAATAAAGTATGGCATTTCAGTCAGTAAAAACTGCTAGGTGTCGTAAAAAGCCACGAAAGCCACCTAGGAGCGAAAAAAAATGTATAAAAACAGACCTCTCGGTATAACGAACGAATGTTTTATCCCCTTAGCGTTCGTATATAGATAAGGAATTAAAAATTTGGCAAATGTCCTATGTTTTAGCCAAAAATGCCTTCCATGTCCACACTTAAGATGACGCCCTTGGTTGTTGTGGTCCCAGTTTGATCCGTGCATTTCTAATTCGTAAATTCGCCATAAACCCATTTGATAGAGATTTAATGTTTCGTGTATGGATTTCCTATAATGTATATGAAGGACGGAACTAATCCTGGTCTGGTGGTCAATTTTTCCTTAGATCTTGTTCCCCGTGAGTGCCCTTCTGGTCATTGACGTCCAGAACGACTTCATTTCCGGCTCTTTGGCTCTTCGCAAGTGTCCTGCCAAACAGGAAGGAACGGAAGTGGTTCCGGTCATCAACCACCTCATCACCAACGTCCAGTTCGACGCCGTGGTCTACTCTTACGACTGGCATCCTCAGAATCACGTTTCCTTCATCGAAAATATCAATGACCGAAAAGTTCATCATACCAGTAAGGTACGCTAGGTCCATAGGTGGCGCTGCCATCGAGTGAGTTGAAATAACAAATATTTAATGCCACTATTTATTCCTGATACTCCTGGTGTATCGTGTAATAGCTCCATCCATACTTTGAAGGGAAAGCATAATATTTTGAAAAATCCATTTACTGTTATGTGATATTGCCCATCTTCAGGGGCACCATTTGCAATTTTTAAAAATACTTAAAAATATTTTGAGCTGTTTCTGCAATATTATAATAGCACTACAGTGTTTTATAAACCCTTAGCTACACATTTCCACGATTTGTAAGCCCATGACAAGATAGCAAAACATTCCATTAGGCAGAAATGAATACTGTGGTATCTCAGTATACGTCCGCTTTGAATGTATGAACCCTATTTGCGACATAATTGCAGATCGCTAATTTGCGAATGCTATTTCGGATTCTCGCATGTTGGCAATCTAGCACAACATTAATGTATTGTTGTGAAGCTCACTTTTGCGTTCATATATTACATCAAGGAGCAAAGAGGTTCCCCGCAATACATTAGTGCTATGCTAGATTGCCAACATACTGGAATCCAAAATGCAATTCGCAATTTTGCGATCGATGAATACGTTTCGCAAATGCACACATGACACTCATTTTTGAAGACATTCTACAACCTTCTAACTGGACTTTTTAGCCTATCTTTAAAGGTTTATGTTTAAAAATCGCACGAACAAAATAAAGTGAAACTCAAAAATAGGGTTATACAGAAATCCTAACATGACATCCCAAAAACTCCAAAAGGAGAAATTTATTATAAGTTCTGCCATATTTCATATATTTTTTTTTATAAAATATGAAAACCTTAAAGTATTAAACAGTGTTTAGAATATTTTATATAACCCTATCAATGTATAATATGTCAATAACAGTGTACTTTTTCCATGGGAACGGATTAATCATTTTCCTCGTAATTTCTTTTGAGAAAAAATTGTTTGGTATACATGTCCTGTTCGTTTTAATTCCATGTAGAACGGATTAAGGACGTATATCGAGTAACCGCTGCAGTTTGAACAAATATTTTCCTAATAGATGTACATTTATCGGTGGAAGTCAACTTTAGCCGGCTATTTTCTAAAAACATTTTATCCAGTCATAAAACTCGGTTTTTGTATTTTAGGTATTTCCCGAAAAGGCCAAGCTGTACGATACCATCGTGTTCGAAGGACCCCCGTTGACCGCTCAGAAACTTTGGCCAACGCACTGCATCGAAGACTCGTGGGGATCGAAGCTGCACTCAGAATTAAAAGTAATTAATCCTAAAACGAGCCATTTCCAATTGACGTAACTTTTTTAACCAAAACTTATTACTCGAAAGGTGGTGGATGATCCTATCGTCATTCACAAAGGAACAAATCCCGACATAGACAGCTACTCGGCGTTCTGGGACAACAACAAAACGTCGCAAACCAACTTAAGGTCCGAACTGCAGCAAAGAAACATCACGGACGTTTACGTCTGCGGCTTGGCTTACGATTTCTGCGTGGGTAAGTCGCTTACTCGAGTCTGTCACTTAAAAACAGTTTCAAAATTTGTTTTCTAGAAAAAAATCATTCCCTTGTTGAATTAAAAAAAAATTATTAAATAGCAAAACCTGTAAATAGTGAACCTCTATATAGTGATGACTCATGGAAGTTGCAATAATTCACATTCGACACGGTGTAAATGGTCATCACTTTAGCTGTTTTTGCAAATAGGACAATCCCACTAAATAGCACAACTTTTGGTTTGGTCCCAATGGTTTGTGCTATTCACAGGTGTTGGTGTATTGTAATATCGGGTGTTTTGTAATGTCGTTACCTGTACACCAGTTTATTTCCAATAATTTGCGCTATTTACAGGTTTTGGTGTTCTTGAAAACTACATTATTGCATACTTATATTGAACTTTGTCTACATGTACATCTTTAATTCAGTATAGCCTCGAGTCTTATAATTTATCTAAGACAAAATGCGTGACTATGCCACATTTAAAGAGGATAAAAGCAGATTTTTGTAAACCGGAAATAAAAGTGAAGGCAATGCATCTTGGATGGCATTTAAAGGAAGCGCCTTTGCGACACAGTGAAACCTGTGAATAGCGATATGCAAATGTAACTCGGTCAGCACGGATCGATTTTATACAACAAAATTACACATAGAAATAGCACATCTCTAAATAGCATAATTGTTGGTTTGGTCAGGGGTTTGTGCTATTTGCAGGTTTCACTGTATAACCAGTGAACACGTGAGACCTTTTAACTTTTAACGATAGGATGAAGGGCATTCAGCTTTTAAATTTCAGCCTCGTTAAAACACGGTTAAATTATTACAATTTTTGGTAAGCGAGGATTACTTTAATGCTAGACTTGGTAATCGACTCGCAGAAATCAGAAATGCGAAATAACCTGGATTATTAATTATTTGTTTTTATTAGGAGCTACAGCTAAAGACGCTCTCGAACACGGCTATAGAACTGTCTTAATAGACGATGCCTGCAGAGGAGTAAATGCCGATGGCATTCAGAAAGTCAAGAGCAACTTAATGAAAAACCACGCAGTTATCGTCAATTCCACTCAAGTGAGTTTGTTACGAATAAAAATTAATTCACGGAAAGGACTCGGGCAATTTCAACTGCTACATTTTTCTTTCAGATTAAAGACATGGTTTTGGCAAGGGACCGTCGACCAGAAATGGGTTACCGAGCGGCCCTTACCCTAGCTGGAAAACCAGAAAACTAACGCATTAATTAATTCATATCGCACACATTTCATATCCGACACGAGTGGATCGAAGATTACGACTAAACGGGTGAAAGCTACAACGACTCAACTAACAATTCCAAATAATCGAGTTATTCCGCCTTCTTTGGGGTTCCCACAAAAAAAGATGGGGGTTTGAATGGGCCATTTGAATCCTCTGAAGCACTGAAAGCTGTTTTTAGCCTGGTTGCCCGAGAAAATTTTGACACCACTTTTGTCGTTATAAAATTTTGCTCTTGTAGCATGGCTAAAATTTGCAAACATCAAAAACTACATTTTCATGCAAACCGAAGGGTCCTAGGTTGAAAAACAACAGAAAATCCGTTCTTTTCTAGTGGGAACCCTGCATCGCTGGCCTTCTTTATCAAAATCCGTCCATGTACCGAGCTAGGCATACATATCCGAGTTATGTGTTTTGTATTTTACGATGAATGTAACAATAGATTGTACATGTATGTAGCTGACTAAAATTCAAAAAATCGCACAAGTGCCCCTTAGAAACAAATAAGCCTTACACTGCCTTAAATCTGTAAAAGTGCACGAGCACTGCTAACCGCAACATGCCTGTATAATATTGTCCAATTTTTGAAATATTTAACTTATGATGCACGTTACTATACTCCCAATATACATTCCTAGAATTGTAAAGCAGTTCAAATCGACCCATGCAGTGGAACGAAAACTAAGGATAGGCCCAAGGGCAGAAAGTAGAAAGCTGTGATAAGTTATTAAGAAAAAAACATACTTTCGTTGACCAATATTTGAGTGAGATGACTCGTAACAGTATTTATTCTGTTAATCTGTGATTTTTTTCCTCGAGATGGACCAAAACCATTTCTCTCAGCATAATAAAAACTGTATCGTGAAACAGGTGCTTTTTCGAGTTATTTATTTACTGGATCGTATTCAGTTTTTTTTGCATAAACAGCGAGTTATCTTTCGAGAAGTGACTTAATCTGTATTTTCGTTAAATCGATAACTAAATAATGTCATTTACCATAGAAACTAAGCTTATAAACAGAGAAACATTCCCAAAATCGAAACTTAATACATTAACCTAAATATGATCTCATAGCTCCTTTCTAGCTCCTTGGAAAAGTCTTGAATTATTTTCTTGAAATTTCCCGATATTTTTTTTAAAACTTGAAATACCTACGATAATCAATTTTCAAAATCGATACATTGTGTATACACAAGATCTTCGGGAACATAGTGGTGGAAAAGGGTCCTTGAAAATTTAAGTGAAGTGCCTTTAAAATGTGTTTGAATGTCACCCCTTTTTTGCATATCCAGAAATAAAAGTATTATAATATAAATGTACTATATCAGGTAAGTCAATATTCACATTCAATTACATTATGTTGCCAATGAACCTTACACTTACAAGAAGCATAAATGTTTTAGGATATATCCATATTAATGTCTACTACGTTTCACATATATCTACTGAATAACTTGATTAATGGATATTTTTTTAACCCTTTGCCAACCAATTGACAGTTGTTTAGTTAATCCTTATATTTAATAACTTACCTACTGTATAGAAATGAACAATTGATGGTTGTGTACAGTTGTATTAAATTTAGTGCGTCCTGCTCATACACGTAGAAACAAGTGCTTTGAATAAATCTCCCCCTGGGTTGAAAATGCTATTGAGGTTACACAATTACTTCATCGAATCCTTAAAAGCCAATTGGGCCATCCATGCTTCTAAAGGGTCCAAATGCAATTAATTAATTACGTTTTAATTAGCGCACGATTTTAAATTTTTTTACACTCAATGTCAAAGTTTGGATCCCAATGTCACCTGTTGCTGTTCATGTTTCTTCAAAAATTTCGCTTTGAAATACTGTTTCTTAAATTTTGTTTCCAGATGATGAAAATAAAAGTAGTAAAAAATTAAATATTCAAAGATAAAAATCGCAAGATTTTAGATATTTTTCAGCACGTTTCAAATCAAAGACCAACATAAAAGCATTAGGAAAATTCGATTTAGGATTCAAGAATTCCGGTTTCAAAATGGAATACGTGACGTCACTTCCTTAGCAACCGAAATCGCCATCTTGGCGTTCGTTGTTATGGAAACAATTGTCATTTAATTTTCATTAAATTACGGAAAGTATTTGAAAAAAGTTTAAAATTACATGTAAAAACATCATAAATTTTATATTGATACATCAAAACTATCGTCATAAAAATGTGCATACCGATAGCTTCATTTACATTAACCCCCGTACCACAGTTGCACAAATGGCGCTGCTTGAGATCGAGCTGCTTCTCAAGTAGACCAATTTTGCATACAAATTCCAGGACTTGAAACGCAACTTGATCTCAAGATAAATAATTTTAGCAACTGTGGTACGGGGGCTAGTATCGGACTTTGAAAATCATTTCTGTTACAATAACAGTACATTTCATTTCTTTTTCAAAAATATTATATTTTAGGTATATGTACATGTACTTATTGATATTTTTATGAATACAGTATATTCCATGTTATATCAAATGGAGCACGCATTCTATGAGTTTTCTTGCATTTTGTTTCTCCGAAGAACATTATTTCCCTACATCCCTGGTTAGTAGAAAGTCTATTATAGTCAGTTCTGCTATAACACGAATAATTCCATGTGAAATTCCAATATTTTCCCTGACCGTTTCAATAACAATATGCCTAACGTCGTTACTAACAGGATTGTTTTTGACACAATTTACAATATTTTGCAATTCTGCAAACAACCACTCTGACATTACACAACTAATTTTTAAAAAAGTCACTTTTCCCGGATAATTCAAAGTTTTCCAAGCCTACGGAGACTCAACTATTTTATCGCATACCACGAATACTCAAAATAAACCCCGGGAGCTTATTTAAAAGTAGAGAACATGGATGGGGACATGGTAGAGAACATGGTAGAGAACAGAATTCAAGACCCGCAGTTTATTACTCTTATTCCCTAAAAGTTGGTACAATGTATCAATAAATTAAAAATTCCAAAAACTTCGGAAACAAGCATCTACGGAACCGGTATTTTATTCACCTGAAATTTCAATAATAAGGGAGGCTGTGCACGAAGCCAACACTTAAGGAATTTCACTTACACCCGGAGTTTATTCGAACCCTGGGTTCATTAGAAATTACTCTCGTGAACGCCCCAGTGTTTATTCGAGTATTTGCGATATACTGATTTCCAGGATTTCAAGTATCGAGTTATGGCAGAACGGACCGCACTAGAGTTCTTCATATACCAGGTATTTCCCAAACACCGATATGGACCTACATTTGCTATACGTTCATCTTGGCCCAATTTTGTCGGACCACAAAAGTTCAGCGTACGAATTTGTTTAAACAAGAAAAAAAGAAATTTTAATTTAGTAGATAGATTTTCTCGCGAGAAGAAGTAGCGAGTCCGAAGAAAAAAAAACGAACAGAAAGGCCAAGTAAACGTGAATTTAGTTGCATTTTCGTTTTCGCTGTTTCCCAGCTTCTTCCCCTTGCCCCAATTCAGCTTAAATCTTTAATTTTAGCCAGCCTGGGAAGGGAGTCAGGGGTTTCTTCGAAGCCCGTTTCTTGAGTTTGTTAGAGTTGGAAGAACTAAGACGGGAAGATGCAAAGACTTCATCGGATGAAATAGTGGGACGGCTTACGAGTAGGGGGTTCGCTCCGAAACCTCTTCGAGGGTCGTCCGTATAGTTCCGAGGTTTCCGGAGCGAGAACACACTGGGGTTAGGAGGTTTTTTTTTATTGCCACCAGCACCTTGTCGAACCACGTATACTGTACCGGAGAGAGAAAGTGAAATAGAGAGAGAGAGAGCGTGTAATTCAGCCCAGCTGAAATTCCCGTTGCTCGACCGACGACCCTTACTTACTCGCGTCCTTGTAATTGCGAAGAGTACCTGCTCCAGCGGTCAGTGCAAGTGCTTCGCCCTCTTGAACTTAAATATCGTCTTGGATTTCTTCTTCTTGTCTTTCGTTTCCTCGTCCGAGATGAGCGGACTCGTGTCCGTGGCCAGCTTGCTTTCGACAGAAACCGGCCTGGGCTTGGCGGTTGTGACAACTTCCGTGCTCTTGGGAACCCAGGGAGGAGCCGCGCAAGTCGAAAGGGTTGACTCCGAGTTGGACTTTGACACGTTGTTCGCATCGTGCTGATCGTTCACCGGGGGATCTTGGCTGAAGGATTTCGCCTTTTGAAAGAGGGCCGATTTGCTGATGGGCAGCGGACGCCGTTCCTCAGTGTCCATCGGATCTTCGTCCAAGGAAACGCTGGAACGGTAAAACGTAAATTGAGATATTTTTTTCTAAAATTAACGGGAACTTATAAAAAGAAACCCCTCCCTCGCAGAAAATAGAAATCCTAAGATTCGGAAGACTATTTTCATCGATTTTAAGGAATGTTTTTGAAAAGTTAGTATCTTAAAACATTCTAACGTTTATTTAAGGGGTGCTCAAAATACTGCAAAAGCAGCTTTAGTGTGAAAGCTCTCTCCAGAATTAAGCAAAAAGAGACTTCTAGTTATAACGAATGCTCTATTGTTATATCGAGAGCTGCCTTGCCACACTCTTCAAGGTTTTTGAAGAAATAAATAAAAATATGAATATTATTAATAAGAAATCTCACCTATCGCCAACGGTAAACGTGGGATGATGGTTCACGCCACCCGAAGAAGCCTGGCTCGGAGGATTCGTAGATTCGGTTGAAGAATCGGCGAGGCTGTCTTCACTGCTGGTGCCTTCCATGTTGGCAAACTGACGAAGACAGGATGCAGAGTGAACTCCACCTACAATTAAAACGAAAGTTAAATGGGTCGATTAGATTTAGAAACACCAATGAGATGTAATATGAATGTCTGCCATATCAATCTATAAATTTGCCATGTGAAACTCGCTACCGCTGCTGCTGCTGTGAAAACCATGTGGTTGTTTAACGACAATTTCATTTCGTTATCATCAAGATGATCAATCCTTAATCGTGGTTAAACAATTAATTTAGCTGCATCAGGACAATGCTATAAATAAATCTTTTTTTATATTATCAAGGCAAACTTTTGAAATACGATACGTGATTAGATATTCTTAATGGGGATGTATTATTCTAAAATTGAATTGCATCGGTTTTTTTTTTAGCACACCGTACATAAAATGCGGTTAAAATTTCCACAGCAAACCCATTTTTTAACATCAAAAGCTGTTTCCTCCACCTCCTTCCCTTATAAAATACAGAAAAATCAACTTTTACTCAAACGACTTGCTTTATGCCAAAGAATTCTGATGTCTATTTACAATGATTTTTTCAAAATGTCCTCCAACTCCATTAACTCATCATGGGACACTAGTTTTGTGACACTTAATGGAATACCCGTTTACTACCTGTCTTCTAATCTAAATTCATGAGAACTTACTAACGATAACATACCAAGGTTGCACCAATTAAGCTTCAGTTAGTTTAAGCTGGCTTTACGCTATGATCCGGTCAAAATCTTAGATTAGACTTGTAGGAAATACCCAACTAGAGTAAGAAATTCGCGGAAATTCAGCCATTTACCGTGTGCAACTTACCAGTAGCAGTGAGAGGAGAGGTGGCCAAGTCGTAGAGGTAGTTGCTGCTGTCCCTGTGGAGCAACGGAGGTGGCATCCTGGGAGGCGTGGGATGATCTCCGAAACCGCTGGACCAATGCACTGTTGGAAAAGGTTGATGTAGTACTGAAGGAAGAAACACGGATGTCGTAGCATGCACGAATTGCTGCACTGGAAACGAAGTCGAGACGAAAAACAGGAAGAAAAAGAGAGAAAAAAGAGCGAGAAGTCAAGGCGCCGAAGGAAGAAAGCAATAGCGAAAGTCACACTAATTTTAAAGAGAAATTGCGAAGAGGACACGAGAAAACAACATTCGGTTTCCAGAATAAGAGCCACCACCTACAATCGTAAACAGGAATACTGTACTTTGAAGCTTCGGTTGTTATCTGAAGACTGAAAATTTAAAAATCCCTGCTTGTTTTCATTAGGCAGAAATTAGAAAGCAAAAATATATACACAGAAACTAAAACTAACATGTTACGGTTTAGTAAACAGTGATTTAGATGATGAAAGATAGACAAATGCGTGGTTAATTTATCAGATAATGGAAAAAAGACAAATCACAAATAGTCAAACATACCAAAAATCATACAACTGAGGAAACGAAAACGACAAATACGAAATCGACGAAGAAAACCCGAGCAAAAATGAGTAAAAAAAATCGAGCAAAGAGAAAACAATAAATGCGTGATTTTTATTTTGAAACTGAACACTACCCATTCGCCTATTCGCGCAGATCATTCATGTTATTACATCACAAAACGGAAAAAAAATCAAAAACATGCTCTAGAATGAACTCTAAACTAACATTCCTACAATATGAAAGTTCTGGCAACCATTTTTCTTATAAAAGAATGTCTATAAAGCAATTTTTAAACAAAAAAAATGTTAAAAATAATGTATAACAACTATTATGTTCTTTCAAATTTTATACATTAATGGGAATTATAGAAAAAAAATGATAACATTAAAAGTGTAAAAATAGCAATAATTTACAGCATTTTAGAAAAGTAGGAAGAGGGATTGTCAGGGTTTTAATATTAAAAGAACTAGATAGATGATCGCTAGCAAACGTAATTCGTGAAAATTAGTTAAAAACTAAAGATTTGTTTGCAAATTCTAAAGATTTATCATAAAATTTCAGCTATTTCACACACTGAGGTAGTCAGGAATAGAGATTAAATCTTTTTCACATCACCATACACTAAATAAGACGCTCTATAATTAAAATTTTAATCAAGAGGAGTAAATTGTTAAATTAAAAATAGCATCGGTGTTGATGCAAACTATCATAAGCTACAAAACTACATAATTGGATTTTTAAAATTGCCTTATTGTTCCTCACATAAGATAAAAGATTTCTGCTTATATATAGTTTTTCAACTCGTTTGAAAATTTCCTAAATCATAAGTTGAAATGAATATTGGACTTAAAATCTTTATATACAAGCATAGTAAGTAAAAAAAACAGATTCAACTTTTTAGTCTTCAATTTTTGTATCTACATATTATTTACTTACCGTAAATACTCGAATACGAGAAGTTTATTATTTTTATTCCCTCAAAGTTGGTATCAAAAACTTATCAGAACTAGCATCTACAATACCGGCATTTTATTTGCCTGATATTTCAATAATAAGGGGAAGTCCCTATACACTGCACGAAGCTAATGGAAAACAAAAAACGGGCACTTAGAGAATTCCCCTAACATCCGCGATGTAATCGAGTATTTACAGAAGTATACAGAGACCGAGAAGCATCGTCTTAAGTTTCCCTAATTTCAGGTATTTGGAATTTAAATCTTAAAAATGAGAGGGAATCGATATTTCGACGATAAAATAATACTATGTATGATAAAAAGATAAAAAAAAACTTGTAAAAAATAACAAGAAAAACAAGCTAGTCTTCCACTTGACCCGCATCACATTCACATTAAAAGCAGTAACCCAAAAGCATCACTCACAATGACATGGAAAATGTTACTTACTGGCGCTGCTGCTAACATCTTCGGCTACATTTTCACCACCGCTATCTTAAATTAAAAAAAAGCAAATAAAGAATAAAAATCAAACAAGGAACTTTAACCCTCTTCAACCCACAGTGATTGACTAGTATATTAGCCAATGGTAAGTTTGGGACATTTTTGGTGCAAATTTATACTACTCGTTAAATGATGTTGGTTTTCTCATCATTTGCAATTGGCATGTCCTCTTTTACGCACAAATCTAGAACATTTTCAAACATTTGTTTTTGAGTTTTTTCATCTTGCTCATCTGATGAGAATTCTTCATCGGTTTCAATATTAACTCCATGTCACTTTCATCATCAGATGACTCAAAAATATTATCTTTGCCTTCATCACCTTCAATGGATGCAAAAACAACATAAGGTTGCTCATCAACATTGTTTTCACCTTTTCCGCAAAGATATAAGCCAAAATTACAATAAAGTTACACTAATGACCCATCGGCTAATTTATTAGCCAAAAAGTTCAATAACTAATATCGTTCACTTCAACTACTCTATCATGAAAAAAAAAATTACACCATACAATAACAGTGGGATTCGCTTCTAACGATCTTCACGAGAAATAAGAAATCAGATCGTTATATCCAAACATTCGTTGTTTTCGGATTTACGGAAAATAAAATACAGGCTACAAATAATAACAATAATAACGTGCATTGCACGTAATCTATACAGAAATACAAGTTTAAAATTGATTTCCATGTATTTGTTGGAAATAAAGGAGAAATTTAAGGTTGTTTTTTTGTTTAGTTTTTATAAGATTTAATTTTGCTTCCCCGAGTCATTGCACGAGTAAATATGGTACATTACATGAATCATAACCAAAATAAAGATTCCAGATTTCTCGAATCTATTTCAAGGAGTGCAAGCTAGGTTAAAAAAGAACGTGCTACTTACTTGGTGCGTACTGGTGTTGAAACATCGACGTTAATGCCAATCCAATCGCTTCGATGCCAGGGTTTTTGCAGATCTGGAAACCGCAATATTCCTCAATTTTCTTCCATCGAATGGCTCTATCCTTTAATTCTTGAGTCAGTTCGGTCAAAGAGCTCCTGAAGATGCGAGCACAATTTGAGCATTTAGGGTAGAGCAGTGAATTTCCGAGTATTTCTAAGCCGAATCCTTACCTGGCCCTTAAAATTCGGCTATCCACATTATCGATAGTATTGCCATGAGCAAGTCGAAACGAGCCCAAAAAGTTTGACTTTTTCATTCCCAGTTTTTTGCACTGCAAAAGTATTATTAATTTGTATTAGAAAGGTCTAGAACCAAAAATGAAATAGTATTTTGGACAACGAACGAGCTAGAGGTTCTTGATATGACAGTTGGCTCTCGCGAAGACGAACGCCAATGGGATGAGACATTCGTTCGTTAAACTGAGCGGTTTGATTTTACACATTTTTTCCCGCTCCTAGGTTGCTTTCGCTGCTTTTTATGACGCATTGCAGTTTTAACGACTGAAAAAACAGTTTTTTTGCCTCAACAGCACTTTTGCCTTCTATTTAAAACCAGAAATTCAATTTTTGCCAAATGCTGGAGAGAGTGTACACACTAAAACTGCTTTTGCAGTATTTTGAGTACCCCTTAAATTAGTGTTAGCCTGTTTTAAGATATTCACTATTAAAACCAATCCTCAATATCAATTAAAATATGAATCTTATAACACTGTATCCCTACATTTGGTGAACCATCCCGGAATCCGCCTATATAAGGGCCTATATAGGCGATTAAGGGAGGTTGTGGGAAACCACGAAAAACCACAATCAGGATTGCCGACCGGGGATCAAACTCCGGGTCTCCCGAGTTCAAATCGCTAAGCGTAACCAACCACTCAGCCAACCTTGTCGGTAATCAAGATTGCTTCGTTATTACTTAGCCTTTGACGCTAGTATAAATATACAGAACGTTTGCTATACTGATAGACTAATACAGGCATTTTGTTCAGCACCATCCACTCTGTTCGTTATATCGAAAGCCGACTGTGATTCATTTTTTCGCAATACTCACCCCTTCCCTCGCAATTTCAAATTCCGCTTCGGCATTTGCCTTCTTTGCCGCAAAGTTCTGTAATTCCAGTTCGTAGCTAAGCTGCAACCACAGCTGCAACTGGGGCGGAGGAAGCCAGTGTTTTGCATCCAGCTGTCGTCTCGCTTGAATGAGATGTTCCCTCGTACGATTCAACTCCTCCATTATTTGATGCACTTGAGCGGGATCCACATTACTCTCGTTCTTCTTTTTTTCCAAGAGAACGAAAAGAAAAACTAACTGGTGCAAACCATTATATACGATTGGCTTCGAGGAACCGATGTTCTCTTGTCTGTTACACATGTATGTCACTAAATCTCGTTACCTTCACAGTGATTGTCTTGTGCAATTGCTTTTCAAGCTCTTCTTTAATCGATGTGACGTTGTTGGTTTCCTCTGTAGCTTTCTCCAATCTACAGAAAATATTGTTAAAAAATTTATCCTAAACTAAAAATCAACTTCTTCCTTATACTTATGAAAAAATAAATTATCGTACTGTTCCTGTAACTGTCGTAGACCATCTTCAGCCTGATGCAGGCTCTCCAGATCCTTCATCACCTTCTGCAGTTGACTTTGCGAGAGGCGATTCAGATTAAAGTAATAATAGCAAAACACCGTCGCCAAGCAAACGAGAAAGATCATGAGTCCATCTATAATGTAGCTTCTTTGAACTAAAAAAGATATCGTTCAATCACTGAGGCTGTCCAAATAGTTTATTAGCAGTTGTCGAGACAAATAAACCTACGTTTAGATGGTCCAAACAGCACTGCGTCCATTGCTTTCACCGATATTTTTCTCTTGTGAATAGGATCCCTGATGCCCAGAGTGTTAGATAGAAACTGGGTGCTCGATGCCAACCTAAAGGCATCATAAGTTGTAAGGATACAATATTTTGACTATTCTGAAGAAATTTTGAAATACAGTCGGCTCTCGATATAATGAACGCCAAGGTGATGGGACATTGGTTTGTTATTTCGAGAGGTCTGTTTTTACGCACTTGTTTTCGCTCCTAGGCAGCTTTCGTCGCAATTTATGACACCTTAGTAGCAGTTTTTACAAATGTCTTAAGATATTAACGTTTAAAACCAATAAAATCAAAGAAAAAAAAAGGAATCTAGCAACACAACGGGATGTTCTTTGTCTCTGACCTACGACATCGAATTACCATTCGTTATAAACGGTCATTTAGTATTGTGATATAGTGAAGGGGCCAGCCGAATCGTTCGTTATCCCGAGCGGTTCGTTATACATACGTTCATTAGACCGAGAGGCTAATACGTGAGAGGCATTGACAATTTGGTCGGGACAAGCCACCCTGTTCGTTATATCTAGAGCCGACTATATCGCAAATCTCGGAATTAGAATAAAAAAAATTAAATTGAAAGCCAGGCATCATGTGTACCTCGGCAAGGTGGCACCGTCCACGGCATTGTCCATAAACGTCTGCGCATACTGCGGCAGATCGACGCTCTCTGCCAGCCAAGAGGTAGTTTCTTCAACGGTCCAATTGTGAACTAAGCAAGTGGCAAAAATCAAACAATAAGTACTCTTTCCATACATATTTAACAGCCGTTAGTACAATTTTCAAATAAATTCCTCGCATACCTTCAGATTTCTTCCACGATTCCCATAAGTCGCTGATCGTGATATGCTTCTTGTTGAGATGAAACACTCTTTGCCGTTCACTTCCTCCATTTTTGTATTGAAGTTCCTCCCTCAGGAACTGAAACGATTAAAAAAAAGTGTCAACAAATCCAGAAATCGGTAAACATAATTAAATAAATTGTATCAGCACGTGTGCTGATAGGAAATGCAAATAGCAATATCACCAGAAAGTTTTAAGTCAACAAATCCTGACTATTTGTAATGACATTTCTTAATGCAAGATATAAGATATTGTACAAGATACAGTATATCAAATTTGAGAACCGCATCACCTGTCATCGTATCTATACAAATAACGATTTCTTTCTCATCAGCTACACGTGCCAATTTTAATAAATATGATAGCAAATAAAGTAGCCCAAAATTCAAGGTAAAGAGAAATACGTGATTAAAGCAGTGAAATATAGAAATATAGTTATAAAATTTAATACAATATACGAGCATTTTTAGATTTTTGAAAGTTAATGTTCTGTAAGTAAAATAAAAATTAAAATAAGATTTCTTATAAAAATAACAACACAAGATTGTAAATCATTTTGTCATTACATCATAATGTACATGTATATGCAATTAGAAAATGGGGAGGAAATCTCAAAAAATAGTTATAGGCGAATGAAAGGAGCATATTTCGTTTCATTTTTGTAATCCAAACAAAATTATTGTACCAGATAGCTGTAACAGACCAATCGAACAAATTGCTCAGATTTGTTATTACTTGTAACTCACTATCCCAATTCTTCCGGGTTTTACAAGATTAATATAGTAATACAATGTACCCAGCATAAAATGGGTCTGATGTACATGTATAAAAAAAGCCCTTGAGTGGTGAATCTTTAAGGGAATTTATGCATTATGCAGGTAATTGCAGAATATGTTTCTGAAATTTATATTTATTTTATTAGGCCAATCCTGGCGGCACTGCAAAGCCAGGTTGACCCGTGGCAAGGATGGAGCAAGCTCCATGACCCCCACCTACTGCCAAAAATCAATTTAACATAGTAATTCCTCGATGAGGAATGTATCAGATGTTAAGCTGATAAGAACAGGTACTACACTTTGATCTTAGCCAAAAGGCCGAGAAGCGATACCATACATAGGTACACGCTCCCAGGTCATGAAATTCAATGAGGATCTCGCTATGTGAAAACTTTCAGAAAAACAGAAATTATAACTGCAATTCGCGATCAAACCGTTATTATTCGAAGGTAATCAATCTATGGTAGTATTTATGCAATTACCAAAACATTTATAGGCAGATATAGGCGCAATATTTTCTAAAATTACCAAAATTCAACATTTCTCATAATGCTTTCTGTATTTAAAGCATAGGTACAACGGCGACACCTTGTATTGGGACAAAGAAGCCCTATTTTGTATTTTCTTTAAAATTCACACTCACAATTTAATCCCTCCTAAAGATTTTATAAGTTTGGATATACATTCATCGCACTTACATTACACTTTACAAAAAAAAAATCGTAAAAGACCGCTAAAAATGGCGTACTACATGTAAGGGTCTGTCCATAAATGACATCTCGCGATTTTAGCAGATTTTTGAACCCCCTCCCACTCTAGCTATGTCACGCTTAGTCACAAAAAGTCAGACCCCCTCAAATTTGACGTCACAATGCTTTGAGTAAATTGAGTCAACACCCCCCCTTGAAAACCGACTATTGTAATTGTAATCTATATATAATGTGGCACTGCACTCTGTTATTGCAGGAGAAAACATGTATTAAAAAGGAGGCAATGAAAAACTGAAATTTGCAAAAATATTTTCATCAAACTTGTTATTTAAAAAATGTTTTTGTTATTAAAAGTGCGCATTTTGATGTGACGTCACAATTCTTAACCCCCCCCCTCTCCCACGTCATTCATCATCACAAATGTGTGACCCCCAGTGCGTGACGTCATTTATGGACGACCCCTAACATGAAAGGTGCATTTTTGGTTTCAAAATGGGATCGCTATGTCCAGATTATCGTTATATCCGACATCGTAGTATCCGAACAAAATTACTGTTAGGCCTACATAAGATCACAGATTAACCGGGTATCGCTGTATCCTGCAATAAGCCAATTCCACTGTATAGGCCTATTTAGATTGAATTTACCTCAACTTTTAGAAACTTTCCATTTCAAGTTTCCCAGATCTGAATGAACCCAGTTTTAATAGTTAAATTTACATCTTCTCTAGAGTACATATACTAGTAGACGTAAACACACAACAATTGGGTGATGGGTCCATTGATAGGAAATCCAAATTAACAGCAGGATTATGTCAACGCGTGTTTATTCCCCTATCGATTACTGAGCCTATCGCAGCTTGAATAAACTTACTACATGCAGTTAAATCAACTTTTACGACGTTCATTAAGCGCTGAACGAGCCGATGGATTAACGAGGAATGTTGTGCGCATAATCCCTCCACATAAACAGCATTAGCAGCCATATTTGTACGAGCATCAATTTTTATGTACTCCATATGTTGGTGATAAAAGGGGTCCATAAAGCACATTTCATCAGCGAACGTTTTTGCTTATCCAGTGCTTTATTAGCAACTCTGGAGGAAGGTTAATAAAAGCAGATGTTTAGGTATTCGTGTCTGTAAACCTCAGCCTGACAGCGCAACATTGACACAAAAATATATTACAAATCGATGACGGCTGAGATGATATACAGATGATCTTGGTTCTTAGATAAAGGATGTCACTTCATGTAGTTAGTTATCAGAACTTCAGTTACAGTGAAGCCTGGTAAAGTGATCACCTCTATATAGTGACCACTTTTCATAAATTGGTTGTAATGCATATGTTATTCTTCATAAAAATTCTCTCTATATAGTGACCAGTGAGTAGCATCTCTTTTCTAACCATTGGCAATGCACCTGATAAAGGGACCATGTTAAATATGTATTAGCAAGAATTTCAACACAATTGGAAGGGGAATCCCTTTAAGGGGAAAAGGGAAAATCCCATAAAGTTAGTGACATACATGTATGAGCCATCATGCTTCCTGATTTAACTCTAACACCTCTCATACCATCTAATGATGCACATTAAAGTAAATGCCTATGTGAATCTTATACAAAAGTACATTATATACATGTACATGTATGTAGTGTATGATTAACATTCTCTCGGTCCTTCATTTCATTCATTAAATTACATGAGCTGCAAGTTTTTTGAAAATATTGCTAAAAATGGCCCCAGTTTCATCAAAAATGTACAAAACAAGAGCTGTGTGAACAATTAACATTTAAAAAATATGAATTTTGGAATAAAATTTATGAATAGGACAATGACAATTGATAAATAAGGAGGAAACAGGGTCAAATTCATAAATTTTCATATATCATTGAAATTCTCCGTATAGTGACCACTTGTATACAGTGACCAACTTTGCCATTTTTTGGGGGCTGTCACATTTGGCAGGTTTTATTGTATTGTGTTGAATTCCCCTGACTTACACAAAATAAATCCCATTTCCATGATAATTAAGTTAATTCCAAGTTTTCCGGGTAATGTGGGTACCCTTTTAATATTTCCAATTCGCACTATTATATAATTACTATATAAACAATATTCACACGAGCATTATCAACAAAACAACTGTTATTTTGACTGTAACAATAGTAAAAGATGTCTAAACTCAAGGTGTTGTACTTTTCTGTCCTCAACAAGAAACTTCTCCAGTTTAAAAATACACTGAAACCAGCGTGTACCACCTCTGTTATTTCTTTTTCTTCAGCAGTCATGCATTTTTAAATAACTTAAAGTTAGAAAACCACTCGCTGACAGTTTAACCTCGACATTGCAGAGTCTAAGTCGAGTGGAGATCTTTATTCGAATCGCGTTTTAGCCAATGTGTCACCGTATTGTTTTTATCTATACCTCAAGTTGTTGGTATACGTGCCAAAAAGAGTCATTACTGCGAATAAATTCTCGACAGTCTCGGTTAATTTACTAAGTTTAGGCATTTACCTTTTGGCTCGTCATTCCACGATTGCACCCTTAAATGAATACAAGGCACACACACACACAAAAACACAGGAAGTGAAATGACGAATTCAATGCCAATTAATTCGAAGATAAACCAGAGAAACAATACCACAATAAACGTTTTGAGATTACCAGATTGAAACGCTACAAATAAAATCCGAAAATTACCACACACACGTGGCAAATGGGACACGACTGAAAAGTGAAAAATATTGTACGCCCAGATCGCCACGACATTTTTGCACGAATTTGTGATATATCAAAACCTGTAAATAGCGTCTCGTAATATAGTGAACTACCTGGAAGTAGTGATAACTCACAGTAGGCATATATATGGATCGATTTTATAGAACATAGCCTATACTGAAACCTCAAAAAATGGCGCACCTTATGGGTCGGTCCCAATGATTTGTGCTATTCACAGGTTTTGATGTACATTGCAAGAGCTGTGAATAGCGAACCTCTTAATAGGATTGATAATGCGATAACCCACGGAACGGATAGATTTCATACAACAAATTTACACCTTGAAATACGGTGAAACCTGTGAATAGCACAAACCACTGGGACCAAAGCAAAAGTTGCGCTAATTGAATGCATGCACTATTTTAAAGTAATTTTCTTGTGCATGTACAGCCTTCATGTAAAATCAATCCGTGACGACTGTGAATTGTTGCTATTCATAGGTTTCACTGTAGCGCATCACTCCGAATAGCACAAATTTTAGTTTTATCCCTGTGCAGGTTTATGCTATTCACAGGTTTTGATGTATAGGAAACCACCACTACTTTTACGAGTGTATTGACATTTGAGAACCTCAGATTAAATCCAATAAACATATATATCTTTTTTAAAAAAATGTTCTTACGTCATCACTTTCAGCGACATCAACATGGCCATCTTGATCGTCATCCAACTGACGATGAAGTTCGCTAATGGCCCGGAAGCCCAAAATATCCGAACAAAAAGACTCCTCTTTACAATCTGAAATTGAGAAAAAAATTAACATAACTTCAGAAATTACAAATACAAAGTTAAAAATGTTTTTTTCTTCCTTCTATTTTGTCTCAGACGAAATAAAATAAATAACCGAGATAGATAGGAGGATAGATAACCGAGAGGATAAAACAGATTTTTGATAACCCAGAAATACAAGTGAAAGCAATGGAATTTAAATGAAGCGCCTTTACCACTGAACACGTGATGTAAATGAAGCGCCGTTGTTACCATATTATGACTGGTGGCACTCGAGGATAGGTTTCAAGCCGCTGAAATGACGTCACACTTGCTTGAAACAATTAGTCATACCGAGGATTTGCAGATATGCAAACAAAACGTACTACATTGTAAATTACATTCCACTGGCCTCCAACATTCAGATAATGATATTTTGTCGCTAATCTTGGCGGCACCGATGTCTTATTACTTGTTATGATTATTATCATGTTTACTTAAAAAGACACATGGTAATTTCAAGGGCACCCTTGTAGGCGACAGTCAAATGTCCTTTGCAATAAGCGTCGTAATTTTTCATCCAACTTTTAATGTGTTATCTTTGTGGGGGACTACAACGTAAACTGTCTAGATCAGGGTGGTCCAACTTTTTATACCAACAGGACCCCCACAAGTGCTTGGTCAGTGGCTCGCGGGCCGCAAGAGTACTTAGCCACAGAAATCGTGTGCCGCTCACTGAACTAAATTCACATATCATAATAAAAATCTTCTCCATCTTTAAATCATGGTTAAGTATTCAATAAGGGTACTCAGACAACTGTGCAAGTAAAAATTTTAGAGTTTTATGAGGTTTGAGCATTGACCTCGTGCATGC
>JAQGCC010001503.1:0-23340 GCA_034698905.1 Xestoiulus laeticollis | reverse complement strand
ATAATTCTAGAATTTAAATTAAATTCGATGCCCTGTTTGAGGCTAGCCAAACGCGCGTTTCCAGCCTAGTGTGGTCTGGGACTAAAACTGTACAGCTGAAATCACAACACTTCCAACTTTCAAGGTTTCAGTTAGGTTTCCCGATACTCCAGCGACTCATTGTCGCATGTTTATCGGTCTTCCTTTATATGCACACGGTTGACACAAGACATCCATCCAGGCCATCAAGTTTCTTCATTTCGTCAACGAGCATGCATCTGACATGGGGACAACGCTTATCTGTCGAATCCAGCCATGGCACAGCGACCGCTATCTAATCACTAATTGTTGACTGATTCCACTCCTCCCGCCCTCCCCATATCTCTAATCTCCCCGAACAAAATCCCTTTAATACCATCGCCGTTTCATTTACAACCACCGAGTCCACGATACCTCGTCTAATGAGTACGACGTTACCTAGGAGACATCTCGCTCTATTTCAACCCCCTCCTCCATCCGTTCAGGTAGGTGGTTGGGGGGGGGGGTTGTTCTCATTTGCACATAATCCGATGCCGTTCGCATTAGAACGGGCCGGACTGCTGATGGAAAGAAATTTCGCGCACCGCATCTGTCACTATGGTGATGGATTCTTTTTTTTTTTCCAACCGAAAAAGCCTCTGACAAATGCACGAATCAGCGCAGTGCAGTGAAGCGTACAGATTGCGAGCTTTGAATTATAGATGGAAATATATCCAGCATCCCAACTTCCGATGCATTTGCGCCCGTGGAGAGGGGGAAGCCCAAGAGATGCTACAAGGCAAATGGTTCGATGTTTCTGCCATCTTCTAATCAGTGCTATACCTGCTTCATGTCAAAACAAGTGCACACCTACATATCGCACTGCCATGCAAGAAAATTAAGTGCCATTCGAGTGCATTAATGAAAACAACAGGACCTACGAGAAAAAATTGGGGTTTAGGGTTGAAGATGTTATGCATCTATAGTATACTGTAACGTGCACGTGTAATGTGTAAGGTCAAATTAAAAAAAAAATGTAGGCCTAAGGTTTTTTTTTTTAAACTTCCATTACATGTCTAGCTAGGGCGTCCAGTAAATTCGTAGGGAAAAAATTCAAGGATTTCAAGGCTTATCTCTTAAATTTTCCTGGACTAAGACCAATTTCCATCATATTTAGAAACATATGTACATGTATTTATGAGATATTTATAATTGTATATAGTTAACGCGTTTAATTGTATAAGTTTACATGGCATATATGCAGGTGTGGAACTTTATAAAAATGCATTTGCTTATAATGGAACAAAATTATATTTTTATATACAGTAAATTGTATACATGTGTGAAAATGTTATAGAATTTCAAGTACGGTTATTACAGCTAAAAATAATAGGTGGAATTTTGCTGTATAATATCTCGTGCTGTACAGCTGTACACATACATGTACATTAAAATTCATACAATTTTGGGAGAAATTTCTTCTAGTATACATGTACACAAAATCCTGAAAAAAACATGATATCATTTGTTTGAAATAAAGCATAAACTGATTAACTGATACATGTATTACAACCAAACCTGGTTCCTGTAATAATCATAAGTTGATATTTGGGAACAAGAACTCCAGCATATCAACTGGTGTTTCACAAAAATTAAAAGATTTATTCTTGACTATTTTTCGAGGTGTTAAAAATTCAGGTAAATACTCGATTTTCCAGACCACTGAACACGCTTAAACCAATGCTGTTCATCGTTAGGTACAACAAACTACAGAAAAGTTGTTGGGGAAAAGCCAGAAAACCCACTATTTTTCCCCAACTTCAAAGCTGATTTTAATTATTGAATAAAAACTTATTCTTCCAGATAATGAAACTCGGGAAAACTAGAAAAGCGTGAAGGTCGAACCTCCTCGTCAATTAAAAAAATGTCATTCGCTGAACCCCAATTGCTAGTCCCAATATTATATATGAAGGTCGGTCAGTCCTCTCTTGAAGGGATACAACATTACATCCGTGGGCCCGGATGTCAGTGAAAACAGGGCAGGATACACGGACAGGCATCCACCCAAAAACTAATAACCGTGTGTCATGGTGCACCCTTCATGAACCATTCGCATCAAAAGTGTTCGTAATCTAGGAACACGTTGTCAAAACAGCAAACATGTACTATACATATATAAAATCCCCCAGCAGAAATAATAAAAATTAAAGATGACGAGAAAACGCATTTCCAATTAAATCGCAACCTAGATTTTTAAACAGTAATGCCTGATTCCCACTGGACGGATTCAATTCTGCTGGCATCATCTGCTGGCAGCAAAAAAAGTTGGTCGTGTTTCAACTTCCATCACAACAGCGCCCTCTACTGAGAGCAGCCGGTTTTCAATAGAAGTGCGCATGCGCGTAGCGAGCATAACGCAATACTTTCCGCCCAGTGGGAATCAGGCATAAAGCCATATCAACCTTATTTCTGCTATGTGCAGCCCCTCAGTCATAGGAGCATTTGGGGTAACATTTTCAACATGGCCGCGCCCTTATGCTCCAATAAGTGGCTGCTTTTACCGTTCCCACGGAAAGCTAATTTGGAAATGCAATTACAGAACGCAATTCCAATATGGCCGTGCCCATTAAGTCATGCTGGAAATTTGTTGCTAAAGGCTCTCTGTCACTTGGAGGGCTGATCAGTATTAAGGCTATAATTACAATAGAGGAGTTCGACAATATAGAATACTGCACATGCTTCCTTGCCCAGGTAAGGAACTTCGAGCTTGGTCCACCAGGGGCAGCATTGGTTCTGAGCATATATACTCAGTCGAACTCCTGCCCCTGGTGGACCAAACTAGAAGCTCCTTATTTGGGAAAAATATTCTATTGTCGAACTATTATTATAAGTTATAGTTATACATATTAGGTAATAGAGGGGATTGAGCACGCCTCCCTTAATGCCCCGTCAACTGATTTACCTTAACGAGAACGCATTGGAAAAACATACAGTGCTGTCAATGTGGTTTAGCATTAAAGGAGCATTAAGGGAGGCGTGCTCAATCCCTCTATTAAGGGAAGACAAGCAATTTTTCAACGAAATTCACACGTAAATTCGTGTTTGCATTCCAGACGTGATCGCAATTTGTGGTCCAAAGCTGGGCAACGGCCACGTGACCAGGGAATGGTCATCCGGGCACAAAATGATGGCAAAGTGATCGCACGTCAATTTGCCTTCTCTTAATAACCATCGCAACACGCAAGCATATAGCTTAATTAAAAAGTAGACCTAGGAGCATTTTTCCCGAATTAATTCAATTAATCCATGTCTACTTATGCATGCTGATCGCCTGTATCTGACACGCGTGCGTCGCTGATTCAACTGCTTATTAAGAAGCCAACGACGACGATGCTAATGACAATAATAACAAACTGTGGAGATGGAGAAGGATTATATAATCCAGCATGGCCCTTTTTTTTTACAATGTAATCATGACAGCACTAGCCTGTTCTTCGAAAACAGGGCCACGTGTAATAAAAATACCATTTTAGGCCTGAGCAAACCAATCGATAGCACTAATTTACTGCCTTGTAAATACACGCACATCGATTATCAGTTATTAAAGGCCAATATTTCTAATTAAACCAGTAAAAGTTGCGTTGCGGGTGCAATTTCACCGCGACCTGTAACATTTCCGCATAGGCTATAAATAAAGATCAAAGGCGCATTCATGCAGCGCCATCCAGCGAGCACTAGGGAAACTTGCCTCGTGTCAATAGCCGCCATTTATAGAGCAATATAGGGCCTACAGTGCAAATGCAATTAGCGCGTAGTCTTAAATTGTCTTAAGACAGTTCTGAAAAAGGACTTACGACACTTTAAAAAAAATTAAATATATATATATATATATATATATATAGTTTTCAAATTACTATAAAAACATAGTTTTCACTCTTTTCATGTCAAAATTAGAAATCTTAACTAGGGCCTAATCAAAATTAGTTTTCTATAACAAAAATAGTTGTAAATAGTTAAGTTAAAGAAAGTGTAAAAATATCATTTTTACATTTAAATAATTCGATGTATTAAATGAGCTAATAATTAGGGAAATTCCCTGAATCTATATAAGCATATATATTAGCTGGCCAAGTGTGCCCGTGATAACTATATACGTGTAATAACTGGCTATTTGAAAGAAAATGTAATATTTATATATGCTGAATTTCCCTGAATTTTTCAAAAATAAATTATTTCCCTGACTAGTCCAGGTCTGTCCAATTTCCCTGACAATTCCTGGTTTCAGGGAGTAGGAGCTGAATGTACATAAGCTACAAAACCGATTTAAGGGAAACTATAAAATGTTTATTCTGATGAGCAAATACACATAATGTACATGTACAAGTTTACTGTATTTAAGCTGATGTATGAACCTTTATTTTGTTGTATGTATAGCAACACTACACTGTATTACGACAAGAGTAGCCAATTAATACATGTATTGAGAATAAGGAATATTAATGCAATCCGCAAAGTCACGTGTTGACATCTAAGCGAAAGCATGTGGCATGCCATTGCAATGGTACCACACATGTATATGGCCTGTTTCTATCAAAAACTAACCGGTCAATAAGATTTAAATGAGGTCATTTTTTTTCAAGTACATGTACAAGATCTGCAGCCTTAAAACCAACTAATCCGCATCCACGCAATTAAGATCACCATATTACTTAGCCAGATAAAAAAATTGATTATATTGTCAGAGAACAACGCAAAAATTGTTCAAGCCAGAACGAGAAAAAAAATTCTCAGTCTTAAAAATTAAATACCCAATAGCCAATTTGCATGAACTGTAGCGTAGGCTAATTCCTAATTACGCGTGGAAAAACCCCAAAGCCACACACACACTTGTCAAACGTGCATTTAATTTGAAGGGTATAGGCTAAACACGCCTTATTTCAAAATTGCCAAGTTGCTATATAATGTACGTTAGACTTCTAATTACATGTACAGTTAAATTACCGCTATTAGCGAAATCCAGACAAATGGTGGATTACCACCAAAAATGGCGAATGTCGTCTTTTTTACATGCATTTTAGTGTAAGTACATGGGAATTTAGTTGCTTTCGACGCAAGACACAAATACATGAACATGTTGATATAAAGCATCTAAAAAACTAACTATACAAGTTGTAGTTTTGCTGCAAAAAACATCATTAACATAATGTAGCAGTTAATTACAAATACACATGTTAATGCGATTGGTGAATAACCCACCGATTTATTGCAAACCGGATATGCTATATTAGTGCAATTAGCGTCCTTAAAAAGACCTAAATTATAAAAAGTAATATTTCAATAATTTCATATGTACAGGTTTTATATTACAAGTAATTACCATACATTTATGGACCATAATTTATAAAAGCATTGAGTTAGTGATTTATTATGTACACTGTACCATGTTATTACCATACAGGTAGACTGAACGTGTGTGAGGCATATTTCAAATACTGGTGCTTACAGAAATCTATTCCAGTTTTTTATACATGTATATGTGGATATTGCAAATTTTTTTTTTTAAAAACACTAGGATGATGTATGCAATATTTTTAAAAATTGAAATTAGGGCGAATAATTGAGAAAAATCAGCGGCATATGCTACATGTATATATGTCAAAATTATTATGTTTATAGCGGTATGGTCCCTACAAACAATAATCCATTTAAGCAATTTATCAATGTAAAATTGAGTTATCGTAGCATGTATCAAAACTAAATCAACATTAACGGCGGATTATTAATTGAATTGTTAGAATCTACCAGCAGAAATTGCTATCCAATAGACGTGAAATATGCGCCGGCATAAATGCAGCAAAATGTGCAGTAATAACATGGTTACAGAAATCATCGCAAATAAATTAATACCATATATTTACCATGTCAAGATTAATGTCATCTCATTTTTCAATATACAATCATTTTCGATTTTCAGAACGTGTATCGATTAAATGCTGAAAAGCTAGAATCGAAAACTACAAGTCAGATGACATGACTGATATATGCACGAGATAAAAATCGATATAACATCAGAACACGATCTGACACCAAGAGCTCAACTTTCAAAATGTCAGCAGTCAAAAAAAAAAAAAGATATGTCGAGATCAAAATATAATCTAGGTATTGTCCAACATCTCAAGAAAAGTACGAAAACTTCCTTCGGTTCAGAAAACGATAACACGAATGACCCTTATCAATAGGGGAATTTCTTGTCCATGTTTTAAAGAGAAATAATTACTATATGAATATTACGACACGATTTCCTGATTATACATTTGGTGTGATTACAACAAAGTATAGTCTGTGCGGAAAACGAATAAGAAGAAAGCGGTATATATTCAAGGATATATATCGACAATTTTGTGCAGGGCTCAAATTCTATAAATAACGCTGCTAGATTCCGAAGATAATGTAATTTTATTTCGGCCGCCCTTAATTCTAAGTCAAACCACCTGAGATTTCTTTCGACATATTCCGGTCCTGTTTATGATGAGTCCATCACTGCCTATTGTAAACAACGTGACCCGCTTTCAAATGTTGATCATCGAGCATTCACGTATTACAATGCTGCAGAACGTAAAAATTGTTGTCATATGCAAATAACCATGAGACAGGCAATGAAGCATGCGTTAAGGAGGAACTACGTGGTCACAACTACGGTTGTATAGAATCAAAGTTATTAAAGCGAAAAATTAGGGCACGTATATATATGGACACGAACCTGCGTTCAGCAAACGCAGCACACACAAAAACAGCCGGTTTCTTTAAAAATAAGCATGATTTAACATCTCATTCCAGCTTGTTCAGGTTTAACGCCATATGTTGGACTATAGAAGTGATATAGGAGCTAGGGGCCTCTACTTTATCAAATTAAAAAAAAAATCATATCCGCAGTATCTGGCAGTTATAGGATTCCCCATGCAAACCTGGAAATCCTGTAAATGTTAGGAAAATTGGGTATACCTGGACTAGCCACCGAAAACTAAACAAAAAATAGTCACTAAATAAAAAAAGAGGCCATTAATGCATACGGAATGCCACCGCCTTGTGACTGTTAAATGAAACGTCCATTACGATATGACTGGGGGCATGCATTCAGCTTCAAGATTTCAGCCAATTCAAACGTACAGAGTTGCATGCTTGAAGATGAATATTAAGGAGATTAAGCTATACTGTGTTCAACGCGAACGTAATCAATAGTTTCGAATTGCACGTGAGCCTGCCAGTCAAATACATGTATAGTTCACGTTTACGTGTACGTGAAGATAGCAGGCTTCGCGTACACGAAATCGTGAACGTTAGAGGCTGTCAAATACGTTCACGTGTATACACAAGACAGCTTAATCTCCCTATTAATCCGCAGAAATGACATCATTAAAAGTCACTCGCGCATTTGTACATGCAAAATAATTTCAACAAGTTGTCAGATTTTTATTTCGTCTAGATTTCGATAGAACTCGTGTTGCACGATCCCAATTTGCTTTAATCATGCAGAAATGCCAAAAAGTTGCACAGTATGTATCATAGATGGAGCTGTAATTTTTAAACCGATCAATCATGCTAAAACATAGCAAAGAGGGGTACTAGGTACATTTTTTAAAATCATATGCATATCCTATTACATAAGATTAATCAAACAAGAAACGTTTTTTCTAAATATTCTTAAGCGGTGATGTAGCGACTGATATTAATGGTTATGCTCGCCAAAAAATGGGATTTGCACCTACATGTACATTGTTAATCGAACAAACATCAAAACTTCCATCTGGTGCAGAATACGAAAAGCTGTACAATATGCATCATTACAACTGCCTAAACCAAACAACCTTGATCATTAATACGTGTAATCCTCAGACTCCAAAAGATGCGTCAAAAGTTGTATCGACTTTCTCAATATTTTAGTCGCAACAAAACCGAAATGTATCCAGATACAAATAAAATTGCTTTTCAAAATCCGTTTTATAATATACAGGGTGGCCACCGATATTTCAAAACCGTCTTGCCTAGCTTTGCCTGACTTTTAGCACCACTTTTAGCTGACCTGAAAATGGAACTTTTGTAACTTGTACATTACTAGGTGATCTGAAAAAACTACATTTTATACAAATGATCAAAATGAAATCAAACATTTATTGCATTTCAGTATTTTAAACTTGAAAATGGTACAGGGTATTTTTCAGCATATACCATAAAATCTGGCTCAAATAAGATTGAGGACTATTTGGTACACACATCACATTTGAATCTATCAATATTTTTTCTTATTTTTTTTTAACTTGCTCAATTTTACTTTCACCTTACTTTGCCTGACTTGAGCTCAATCTGCCTGACTTTGCCTGACTATTTTTCATTTGCCTGACTTTGCAGGTCAGTGGCAACCCTGAATATAACAGGCAGAAGGCAAGCAAATAAAAATAAAAAATAAGCCACGATGCTGAAATGGTATTCGGCAACACGATATCGTAAAGCAATTAAAACATTGAGGCGCTTATGACTGCTTCATACCAACAGATGACGGAATAATGCCAGCATGCAATTGATATAATTTTGCTCCTTTATCAGAACATGAGACATACCACAACACTTCCACAACATTGAAATTAATGCTTATAAACATTGCCAGACGTACCAGTTATTCGTTTACGAATGCAAATAAGAAAGCAAACATTTTATTTTCCAAATTGAACAATTAACGACGAGCTAAAAACAAGCTTTACAAACAGATTACTATTATAAAGTCACCACACAAAAAAGCAATCGAGGAAGACAGAATGCATCCAGCGAAAATTCACTTTAATAAGCCAAAGGAAGTAACCTAACCACGTTAACCTTGAAGGAGCATGACAGAAGTAAACATATTTACGTTAACCGAATGATCGGAGAATACATTTGCTCAATTTTTCATGAATAATAGCTTGTTTTTTTTGCTAGTGTGGTACTGCTGCTATTCAGACTTTTAGATGTTGACAGCAAATGTTAAAAGTTTTCTAGAGGAATCTTCCAATTCGAGACAAACTTAATGCTGTCACAATTTTTATCTTGTATTAAACGAAAGAAAAATCGAACAAATTCCGGGTAAGATAGAAGGATAATATCCTGACCACAATAAATTTAAGTACGATTGAAAAAAAAAAATTTCAAACAGAAGCAAAAGTGATGGTAATGCATCCTAAATGCCACTTGCTGCATGGTGTCATTTAAATAATGCGCTGTTACGATATTACCACTGAACACGTGATCTAAATGAAGCGCCGTTACGCTATGACTGAAGGTATTCTGTTTTTAAATTGCAGCCATGGACGGTGAGGATACATGCAAACAGATGTTAATCTGCTAAAATGATGCTACTTGTGTACATCCATGTATGTGATTAAAAAATGTGTTCGATTTTTATTTCGTCTAGGGCTTGATAGAAGTTTTTTTACAGTTTGACATTTGACATTATAAATGGCACAATGAACTGCCTCACTAAAGTCGATCCAGGATTTTCCCATTGTACAGGTACAACATGTTGTTGTTATTGTTAAGGTTTAGGGGCCCAAAGGCAGCTAAGATTAATAAGGTACAACATGTAGTCTTATCTGAACAATAAAGTTCAAACCTTGTCATTTGCTTTGAAAGTCGTCTTGAAAGAAACGAAAAAAGGCCCGAAGAAGCTTGAAAGTTAAAAATACCTATATACCTACATGACAAAGATATTCCCAGGCATGCAGTAAACTGCTTATATTCAAATTCACTGTAATCATCTTAGTAGGCCATGCCAATTTCGATTCGATGTTAATTTCTGACCGACTTTTGGGTGAGCCCCTCCCTTCATGTTTCGCATCTCTATAAACCGAGATCCAGTAGGTACAAAAATGGACTTTTTATGCCAATGGCATTATCTGCCCTGGGCTTCATTCTCGGAGCTCTAGTTTGCCCTTGTTGGCACTTTCCAGTTCCATTTCCATCCTGGATCCAATAGGGAATTCAACTTTGTTAGACGTAAGGCAATAAAGATTTTCGAGTACGAGACCCTGGTTGATATCAAAATTTAATTCTATTAGGCCCGGCCTAAGTCAATATGCTAATTATGCGCATTTTGGAGCAGCATGCTGCATGTATTATCAAATTGAGACCACACACAAAAAAAGTGGATATTTGGATCGCTTCCAAGTGAACACAAGGGCGCTTTGCAGCCAAGAATTATATCGTGTATGAACTGGATATAAATGAATGTATGAAAGCGGAGGAATACCTATAACTGTACGCCAGTACTATTTATCGATTTTCCCTTTCCTCGAGCCGGGTGCATACAGTCTATAATGGCAATGCGGCAAGCCAGGTATACGAGGACAGTTCGCAATGTCCTCACCTTGGCATGCTTAAGCTCCACCATTTTTAGCATGGAGAGAATATGCAACAATGACAAAAACCATTAAAGTTCGATTGGGATGCATTCAATGGTCATATTGCTAGGGGCTTGTTGGATCCTTATAAAAAAGCAATGAAAAAGACAAGAAAGCAGACGTTAAGTAACTGCAGTATACTGATGGATCGATCGAAAAGTGCCTTATGACCATATAATGGGTTTTTGCCTAAACCATTGGTGCATATGGTTCTACGAAATCTTACGAAAAGATGCAAGCAAATGAAACATGCAAGGATTACTGCATAAAATTTGGTATCCGATCTCCGAAGCCCCATGCCAATGCTTAAGAAATTACCATAATAATTAATAATTCATCAGCAATTTTTTTTAAATGTAGGCCTATCATATAATAAGCAGCCAAGAACTATGCATACATGTAATCATTGGCAGATATGGGGGCGTTTGAACCAATAAGGCTCAGCATAACTTATAAATGTAGCAACTCCATATCTGGTCAAAATTCTGAATAAGCATTAACTTAGGTGACCACGTGCCTAATAACACCAATCTCAATTTAAAGGACACAAAGTTTCTAAGTTTGGTGTAACCAGCATGGCATTTAAAATGGTAATTAGTAGCATTTTGACCATTAACAGCAAGCAACTACATGAAAATACATACTATTTAGTACGAAGAATTTTAAACAATCACACGTGTTAGCATTGAAATTTTTTTTATGTGGCAACTGGCTAATTAAATTCCCAATTCGCATTATCAAGGTTCTGTCGTTTCTTTAAATAACAACGTAAACATATCTAAAAAAACCATGTTCATAACCAAATTAAAAAACTACATTCGTTACAATAACACTCAAGTACATGTTATTTGGAACCAGTTTTCCTGATTGAGAATTTCGATAAATATCTGTTGAGGAATTTGTTCTTCTAAGCAAGTTGTGCTCGACAACAAACATTGTTATTCCGAAATTACAAACTTATAAAATGTAATTTATGTAGCACATTAGCCTGTTTCCGCTTCGCCGCCATCTTGATTCCAAAATGGACGAATCAAGCTAAATAGCAACTATACATATTTAAAAGATTAAATTAAACAGCCATAAATTAAAATGTTAACGCCAACAATTTAGCATCCACCCAAACCAACCAATAGCTAAATTTAGTTTTAAATAATAAGAACCGAGAAGTTCCTTATTGCTAATAAGTAGAAGTTAATACAAGTAGCAAAAGAAGCTTAACAAATTAAATGAAACCGTGAAATATCTGTATTCAATACTCTTTGGGTCGATGCAATAATCTGTGATAAAAAAAAACTATTCGACGTCGTCCTTTCTCAGGTATAGATTATTCCAATAGTAAAAGGGGTAACCTGGATGGAAAAAGTGTAAAATATTTCTGATATAAGTAGAATGGTATGACGTTTCAATATTGGGAAACCAAATCTTAAGATACTTGTTACCCAAACAAGTGTATTGTATATGCATCTTTCAAAAAGCAAACATCATCCATTTCTCATCTAGGCCTCGCATATTTGATAACAATCCCAGACTGGATTAGGCACACTTAAGGGAATAAAAAAAATGGTGAAAACATAAGTCGTCTACAGAAGACCTTGACGTGGATATAGACTATCGTAAAACAATCGAGTTGCAGTGAAGCTATTGCATGGGACAAAATGGCCTCATTGCTGCAGTCATAACCGAAATTCCTGGTTGCAATTAACCCAATATAATAACTGGCATGCTATTCCATAAATAATAAATAAACAACGGAAATTAATAATAGATGAATGCATCCTTCGTGTAAACATCAGTGTTAAGGTGCCATTCCCACGTGAGGTCATCTCACGGGATTTCCCCTGAAATCTATGTCTGCCATCTCTACCTATCCCTTAGCATGAGTTTTTCGTTTGACCTAAATTGAAGTTCATAAGCTGCGACAAGGATGGGAAAATACAACTAACCGATAGGCAATTTCAAGGATATTGATATTAGGATACCAGCATGATGTAGATAAGTCTCCATAAATAATCAACATGGGATCATAATAATCAACATCCTTGCTAAGTCGAGCAATTTTCCCTGACCATCCTGTCGACTGTAAATTTAAAAAAAAAAATTGTTTTAGAACACGTTAAGATGTGTTCACGACGCGAAACTTATCGCTTTTTTAGCCAAATTCGGCTAAATTAATAGTGACGGAGGCTGAGAGAAGTAAGTTTCCCGTTTGACTGACTCAACATGTTAGCCTGCCCTCCATTACATGGAAAATTAAAGATAATAGATCAAGCACCATTGCAACATAATCATTGGCACCACAGTACAGAATATCACAAGTTCGACAAGCCCACTCAAGCCTCCGTAAACTTAATAAAAACTATAGCAGTTTCCCCACCGTGAGATTTCCAATATTAGTGTTTTAATGAGGAGGTTAGCGACTAGTCGTGCCATTAAATAATTGTACCAACTTGTAAGAGTAGATAAAAATAAAATTGTGTGAAAAATGTCAACTTTTATTTGTAAACGTAAAATAAAGTTAAAATGAGTTGAGCATCATCCAGGCTATAAGTGTGCCATCTCTTTCTTGACTTCTGAAGTGACCATGACTATGTGAAAACAAATGTAACAAATGTTGAGTTTCTCTGGCTTTTTCATAATAAATCAATTTTCTCTAATCCAGGTCTATACAATTTCTATAACATTTCCAGATTTGTAAGAACCTTGTTCTATATACAACGTACATGCATGTATTCATTTAAAACTATTTCCAATAATCTGTATTCAAATGTTTAAGCTATTTAATTAATATTACATAATTTATTTTTAAATAAATATCCTGCCTATAGAATTCCGTTTCCACTCTCTATTTACTCAAATAACGATTTGAGCAATGTTTGTATAATAGATACAAAAAAAGAAATGAAAAGTATCTGACGAACGATATCAAATAACTACAATACATTTTATTTACACAATAGATACTAATGTGGGGAAAAAAACCTAATTTTTTTGCTATCAGAAATTTGTGCAGCCTTTTTTTAGTGTTTGTATTGGCCACAAATTCAACTAGAATGAATGTAATTTCAATTTCTAAATGATCAAACGACCATTCATGATGACATTGAACCACGCGTATTAACATTACACTATCAATGTCGATAATCTATGGTACAGGCAAACAAATGTATATGCATTAGTTCCGAAATTGTGTTCACAATAAACTGTTTAAACGGCGTGTTTATTAACTGTATTCCCACTGTTTATCTTTAGGAACAAGGCTGGTTTCCCGTCCAAACGCTAAATTTATGCTACTAACCTTCGCTGTTTTCCATAACATCTACAAGCTCCAAAACAGTTACTAGATTTATGTTATCACGAGTCCTGTTTGTTTTGCATTTGCATTTTGCGATATAAGCTAGAAAAAGATGTGTTATGCTGTTGCAAATTACTATTTTAAATCCACCATCAAGGATTTCTCAGATGTTCTAAAGATTCTGGAGAGTTCATTGCTTCCTTTATACGTGAAGTTAAACCTGCAAATGTAGTGAAAGTAACTGAACTAATCATAACAGTTATGATGTATAGCATTATACAGTAGTTTTTCGTACAACAACTCGACAATGTTTAAAAGTTTGTGCAATTGAAACATGCGTGTAGAGCTCAGCAGCCTCTAGCTGATACTACAGTGTATACAAAGTTCTTAAATCCATCCGGTGAACATATACAGGGATAGCTGTCGTGTTTTATGGGTCCATCGAGCTTCCTGCATGAAAACGTGAATGACAAGACTGCATTCCCTAAACTCCAACAACATTTAGTTATTAATTAAGGTGGCAGCAGCAGCAGGCAGAAATGTGAATGCGTGGCACAATTACAACGGAACTGTTGACCTCTCAATTGCACTGGCTCACTTACGTCATGTACTGTTAAGCAAAACAATGTAGTCAACCCACACAACCAAACGTCAAATAGGCTTCGTTATGACTAGACCCACTTCGGTAATTTATCAAAAACAACTAAATATACGTGTGTGCAATAGCCTAACAATGTCAACATTCTCGCAAATACGCGAGATTGCAATCTAAGCAAAAGCCCCCATTTCCAATACATGGGAGCGCATAAAATCGCCTTGCTCAGCATCGACGCCATTTTTCCCATCAAAGATGACGTTTTGCATCATGTGCATCATTTGGGGATTTTCCATTCAATACTGCAATGGAACTCCTAAGTTACCTGTATTAAACTAGTAGAACCTTCTCGAGACAGTATATATGTATATATATATATACATATATATATATATATATATCTGGCTTCAATCGAAGCCAGGATTAGTTGCTTTTTGTTGCAAATTTAATGAAGAAGCAACGGACTTGATGACAATGTACTAACAGTCACGGGCAAAAAGTACGTTAGTTAGTATGATCCTAGCCTTTTATAGTAGGGCATATACATGTACTGTTGTGAAAGAGCTTCGAAAAGTTGCTTTGATTGGCCATGCGAGTCGACGTTTCGTTATCTCACTTAAATTTAGTTTAAATGACAAGTCTGCTAATGAAATTTTCATCAGGCTGGAGTTGCTTGCCAGTAAAAAGTTACAGCTGAACAGGAAATTTCCGGTCTGCACAGTCATCTACAATTCTACATGCATGTATATCGCAAAGGGCGTAAAACACTCATTTCATTATTTTGCAATATTTAAAAAGTTGACAGCACATAGGCCTATTCCTTATCCAATGAGTGTTACATCAAAATAATCAACAAAAAAACACATCCATCCCTTCAACCTTGAATCAGCATCCCCCCCCCCTATTTCTTGCTTTATTCCGAAGTGTCGATTTTCAATTTTTCCTCATTTAAGAGGCAAAGCAATGTCACTCACTCTTATCAAATACATGTTGCCTGGAGGAATTTTTACATCAAAATAAGGTATTCCACTTGACTGACATTATTTTGAAATAAATTCCTTCGGGCAGAAATACGAAGGCTTCTAATAAAGAAACGTGCAGGCTGCGTCGGTGCTAAAACATCCACAAATGATGAGAAAATGATGGAAAACTGCCATATTTTCAACCTTTTTGGCACGATCACTGAAGCATCGCGCCAAAGAAGACGGCGTTATATTGTTGGCAAAAGGCTGAAACGAGTTTCCCGTTCGTTTGATATATTAAATGCAAGTTAGGTGTACCGCCCTAGAAATTAGCATGGCAAAAACCAAAAAAATCTATTCGTGTTTACATATGAGCATACCCACTTTAAAAAACAGACGTCATCTTTCGATCAATATCATATATAAGAATCTTCATTGATCACTATTGGAATAATCTAATGTTGGCTGTGTTATCAGCATTTTTAGAAATACACAAAAAATGGGTGCAAAACACACAAAACTTTACATGTACATGTACCAACAAAAGTGAGAAATAGCTACAAAAATATGCATATATATTTCAAATCAAGCATCTAAAACACTCAACATCTAATACAGAGCCTCAAATTTTCATAAAACATATTTTTCAATTAATGTAAATATTATAATTAAAGAAACAAACTGAAGATTATCCAAAAATTCTGCAAGCATTCCAGACAACTATTTGCATAAAAATAGGCTACTTTATGTGATTCTGTGTCAAATTGATCATAGACAGGTTGCATTGTTGTTCACAAATCCAAATTGCATTCCAGCCATAGCTGCAGTTTCTAAAAAGCAATCTTGATACATGTAGGCCTACATGTATTATTATCATCAATACAATCTCTGTGCGCACAACAAGTTTTGAATCAATTTCAGAACTGCAGGGTATTTACATGTACCTTAGAATTTTGTTGATTTAAGTAAAACTCACATGAATTTGAAATTTAAAACAATATAATTCAGCATGTAATGTAATTCATAGGCCTATGTTCTTATAGTGCTTATATAGCTATTGCAATGCAATATAATTTTGGGTTCTTAATTCTAAGAATAATTAAACGGCTACATTATGCTATTCGACATTATTCATATAATGTAGGCATGAATAAAAATGCTATAAGTTCATACAAAATGCATGCGAATGAACTCAGTTCGGATTACAAATTCAAAAGATATTCTCCCACACGAGTGTCTTATGCCATACATAAAACAAAGTAATCAGGCCATGCAGAAATAGTCATTTAATAGGAAAGTGAAACTCATTGCACGCTCTGAAATTGGATTTTGGATGAAAAAATCCATATATATCTTTGTTGCTATTTCGAACAAGAAATTTTTCAGTCCAAAATGATCATCAATTCCGTTTCGAAATTACACGTACGAATTATTGATTACATCAAAACATTATAACCAAGAGTTTACTGCCTGTTAAACCTGCTTTAATCGTCAATTATATGTAGGAAAGTACTGTAAATGCATGCTGCAATCACCTATAATAAAATACATGCTGCCAAAGACCTTGAAAGCATTCTTTAAGCAAACATTTTATAATAACGACATGGATATAGCTTTGGGAGCAAGCTGTCTAAAAATAATGGGCTTGTTGGAATGAATTAATTAGTCGGCAGCTGCATGTAAACCTTTCCCAGGTACTTGTACTCTATATACGAACACTGACTTCTTTAATTGGGTCAAACGTTTCAAGTGATGGATGAACGGTGTTGCATAAATCGGCACCCCTACGACACTAGTATACAAACACTCGTAAGTTTTATTTCCCTAAACGTGAAAATAAAACAATAAAATTCAAATTAGGCAACATTTATAACCCATAGACTATTAATTTGGTTCGAAGAAGCAAAAAATAATGACCAATTTGACCATAGAGATAGATACCATCGGTTATGCATCTATTAAACATAAAAAACAGCTTAATGCAAATTGATAGCTAACACTATTAAAGGGGAATTTAAAGTGCAATCTTCTTTTTTATATTCCTAAAGCCTTAAAACCAATTTGAAAAAAAAAACTTTGGAAATGTGCTTCCATAATAGCAGGTAACCCATTCACTATAATTTCCATTTAAGGTCAAAAGCAGACTAAAAATAATAAATAAGCACGTCAACAAGATGACAAAGCTTGAAATTTGCCAGGATGTAGGCACTGCCTATATAATTATGCTTTTGAAATCCAGCCATTCTTTATCAAACATTGGGATGAGAACTGGAAATACATGACCCTAAAAATGAAGGACAGATGTAGTGCCCGTCCTTAAAGTTTCAGAATACGCTACATGTGTACATGTACATGTATATAGATGGCGCTAAAAGAAGAGCACAATGCTGGCAATCCCATATCACGTTGTACTTAATTACATAACTAGAGAAATCAACAACAATATTTCGGGTTCAGTACACTCGCAAATGCCCACATTTTCCACACTTGACTAATCCCCAAAGGAATTACCAGAACGAGTAAAAATGATTCCATCGTGTGATGCTTGTGCAATGAATTAAAACACACCAGCCGAAAACATTAAAGCATCTAGAAAAGAAAAAAAATAGTACTAGCAACAGTGCTGCAACACTGCTTCACTTAATCTGGGGCAATCTACAATTAGCATGTGGATGGGATTGAAGAGCTCATTAAATAAATGGAGCACACACACACACACAAAAAAGATGAGCGTTTTCATCTTCGTGCATTGGCATCACCGTCTGCAAGTGTCCTTCATCAAATGGGGCTGCCATCTTCAAATATGCAAACAAGGCAGCACCACCTTCCCTTTTGGCCTACTGATGCGATGTTTGCAAGAATGATTGATATGCTTATTCTTATGGTTTGACAGAAAACTCTTCAATATGGGAATGCCATATTGCCAGAGAACGATCCGTCAAGGATTCAAGGAATGCACTTGGAACGAAACATCCCTTACCTTATACTTTCAGTCAAGTAACGTAAGGAAGAGTCCATTCACCCAAACTCAGTGAATCCCACGCATGGGACATATTTAGCTGCAAGAGGTTTGGCCAAACGGGCTCTTGTCCTTTTTTTTTTTTTTTTTGCTAGTAGGCCTACACATGGAAATATCCTCCAGAAATGAACTAAGTGAATGTAAATATGGCTTCTTTCCCTGTACCAAGTAGTGCACCGGTATGTCAACATGTTGAATGAATGGCACGACACGCATATCTTCCTACACGTTTTCTAAAATTATTGGAAGGACATTGCACGGTTTCCCATCGACTTCTGCAACAAGCAAATAAAATAATGCGTACATGGCACTACGTTATTATTCAGTGGATCAAATTGATCTGTATTGTCAAGGCTGCCCAGCAAACGAGTACAGAATAAATAATTCCCCACCCATAATTTGCTAATTTGCAAAAATATGTAAAAATATACTCGTCTAATGTGGTCATGCCGCTTATCCAAAATCAATTCTGCCAATATTTAAAAGCACACTAGACACGCATGTATTTCATATTTACATAGCAGCACATGAAGGTTAAACTCGTATCAAACTACAAACTAATTTTTACTGGATATAGGGTCAATACCTGTTTTTTTTTTCTGGCAGGCCTACACATGCAAGTATGTTAACGAAATAATGAAATTCTGCTGAAGAAACCCACACACAGTATTAAGCAACGTGAGAATAGTCGAAAGCCATTCACGTTCCTTCAGGTTTTATTTACAACTGAACAATACCGCACACTCGTGTATGTTTACGCTCACGTCATAATATCTACGATTAAATTAGAAAACAGATAAATCTCTTATTTCATTTAGAATAAAAAAAAGAAAACACTATAATAATAGTAACAGATTTAAAGAGAATTTGTCACTGAAAAAAAGACGAGCCTCTTAAAGATGCATTCAATTAATCAAAACAAAAAAGCAACGCTGAACAAATGCGAGATTTGAAACTTAATTAAATTGACGAGTCGATATTGTGTTACCATGCAATAAAGCACGAGAGCCGATTCAACAATGCACTGCTTTCCTAGCAGAAAATCGATAAAAATCGTATATATTTTACCTAGGAAAGAATTGGATCATAACCGAGCACCGAGATGAGCATAATTTCAAACCTGTCCTAACTTTCGTTTTATACCCAAAGTCGTCCTCTTTAGGAAGCATCAAGTGTAAAAAATCCAACTGTCGAATTGCATAGACTTTCCATATGGCGGATGTTCGTGCTGCAAAGTTTACTAAAAACAAAACCTGGAAGGCCGTGATGATTAAACTGGATGGCAAACAAGACGTTTGCTATCAACCTCAATTTTTTAGCTGATGGTTAAACTTGATTCACTTATCGGAGAAAACATATTGACAAAAGATCAGACTTTCATCAAAGGCTAAAGGAATGTGCTTTGTTCAAAATCAATGTCGATGTGAATTTACGAGTCAGCGAGAATGTAAAGGTTATCATCCTAACTAAGACTGGGCCAGTAATTCAAGATCAAGTTGTGTTGAGTGACGAGCGAGCCATCTGTTTCCTGGATAGGAGTTAATATAAAATTAAATTTTTGTTGTGAACACGACGAAAAATTCTCTAGTGCAATTTCAGTTAGGCCTACTATAATTTCTGAAAACCTTTCGGCAAGACCCCAGCAATGGCTCATTAGATGCCGAGTCTCCAAATCCGCATAATTACAGAGAGATTGAGCCTTTCTTGGTAGTGCACTTATGCAAATCGCACCGAGGTGTAATTCCCTTTCAAAACAGCGCTGTGAGGGCAAATGCCACCACCAGTGTTTCAAGTGCAAAGTGGTTTCCCCCCATGTCAACACCTCGTTAAGATGTTCCAGGACTTAAATCTGGATGCCACGTCGTCGTGTAACCTGTATTAGGGTACCAGCACTAAAAGTCAGAATCGATTTCCCTGACTTTACCTCATGGGAAAACCCCCAATTAGCCCTTGACCAACATACAGATCGTTTCGGTGCGAATACGAGTGTTTTCTTGGAAAGCAGCCAATGTCTCAAAATCGTATTTATGCAACATCGGGGAGCTTCCGCTTATTAGGGCATCATGTGTCCCACATATGGCGTGTCAGCAGATTGGGCCATGATGCCTACAAAACGTCTGACGTCGTGGAGTGAAACCTGAGCAACCGAAAAACCACCATTTGCAATCAACAAAAGAAATGTTTATCTCTAATTCGATGAGGGTGGACCCTTGTTTTTGAAAAAGCCATAAAATACACCTGAATTTAAAGGCGATTTATGAACGGTCCCTGGTTTTTAGAGCAAAAGACAGCGCCATCTTACCACGATAGAGCGATTCAAAGGCACCCCTCCTGACTTTAAATTGGGAGGCGTTTTAACAGCATTCATACAGGTAGGCCCAGAATAATAATAACTCCATCAAGGTGGCCACCTTCACCATTGACCCTCCCAGCGCTTAAAAGGTCAACGAGGGTCAGTAATGCAAAAACGCGAACATTTAACCTACTTCTCAAATTAGTCGCCTGTAATAATAAAAAAAAAGCAAACTGGTGCAGCTGGAAGAAGAAAAAAAATTGGCAAATTGTAAATTGACCTTAAAAACGACAAGGGAGACTCACCATTTTCCGCCGGATCGCCCTTTTTAGCTGTAGCAGCATTTCCCATGATTTCAACAGCTTGAATAACAAGATTATTTTCAAAGATGAATAAGGAATAAGAAAAATGAGAGTCACCAAACGCAGTCCAGCTGAGATTTCTCGGAGAATATAATACTCAACAACGAACGAGATTAAAAGCGGAACGAAAACGAGCGTAGATTATTTTCGTATCAAAAGAAAAATGAGAGATGGTGGCGAGGCCAGCTCGTATTAATCCGATATTTATATTTATACTTATATATCTTTGAAAAAACGGCAATAACTGGTGTCCCTTAATCCTGCCGCAGATGTGTGTTTTTTTAATTTCTTAAATCCTGACGGCAGAACAACGACGGCGGTAAGACGGCTTGTCCCATTAGCACAATTTTCAAACGTTGCATAGGCTTCGATTAAAACATAATGTGAACCTTGACGCGTACCGGAACAACGAACAGAATCCCCCTCGTAAGCTGCTACGATTATTTCGCCGGATGCTACACTCGAATATCCTTAAAAACGTCTCAAACCGAATCAACATCTAGGAGCGCACGTCGAATTACGCCAAAAACAAACATGGCTTCCACTCTCGGCCATTTCCAACAAATTATGGGATGGAGGGAAGGACAGGCGACGGCGATCACGTGATCAAGTTGCCATGCCAACGAAACGCAGAGGAATAGGGGGCGCTCAAAGACGGACTACTCTGCACATCAATGCGACAAACTGGAAGCCTGCATAGCCGGTGGCGCCATCTGGGGGACCAAGTGGAAGCTGATTTTCAAACCCCGCCAATTTCAAAACAAATACAGTAGACCCTGGTCGACATTTTTATTTTATTGTTATTTGGCTCATTGATTTTTAATGTTGACAAAATAATCATAGTAAAATTCTGGGACGGAATTCATATTTTTAGATTGTTTAGCCTCAGGCCACACTAGGCTGGAAACGCGCGTGTGTCTAGCCTCAAACAAGGCTTTTAATTAAAAAAGAATTTTTGCACGAGATATTAATATACCGGGTACAAATTTTATAATTCTAGAATTTCAATTAAATTTGATGCCCTGTTTGAGGTTTATAGTCAAACGCGCGTTTCCAAGCCAAGTGTGGCCTGAGGCTAAACAATCCAAAAATATGAACCCCGTCCACTTCCGGTCCAGTAAAGATTTCAAAGTTGTCCCAGAATTTTTCTATGATCCTTTTGTCAACATTAAAAACCAATTGGCCAAATAATTGGCGGGGTTTCCTAATTAACCTAACCTAGCCTATTACTGAGCCTATACACAACCTAAATATAGCTAAAAAGTCAATTTTTAATACAATATTTTTTTTTGTAATTTGAACCTATATATTTGTACTTCTCATTGCCTATAAGCTTTCCATAAACATAATTCTAGTCCACTTCCGGTCCAGCCATCGAGTACCGAAATTCTACTGGTTTAAACTGTTTTAATTTATTGTCCAATGTTCCAGCCAATATAAATCAATAAAAAGTCTACAGAAGGATAGAAACCAAAAAGACCAATAGAATCTCTGTCGTTTTCTATGCAATTCCTGACCAGGGAAACTTTTAAAAGTGACCACAAAATGTTACAGGTATACAGGTGGTCGTCATTTAGAGAACGACATATTGTTGGCTCAAAGGCTTGCTAATTTGAAATGTTGAGCTGTTTTCAGTACTTTTATAATTTAAAAGGTTTTGCTGCTATAATAAGAGCTCGTATAAGCTTAATTTTATCATTCAAGGAAACTTGTAAATGAAACTGCAGTTGGTATTTCAGAAATGTTTTCAAAAAACGTAAGTTATCGAATGAAACACCGAAGTACTAAAAGAAGAATATTCATATAAGCTTTCTCAAAGGCTATGCAAGTACATGTATATGCTTTGATGTGATTAGCTCGGTGGTTAGCTGGGTACGGCACGCCCTGTATTAATTGTGTACAATAGACAGGTGGTCACTATAGATGGAATTTTTATAAAGGAAATGTATTGTTCGAAAACCATTTTATGAAAAGTGGTCACTGTCACAGGTTTAGTGCATGTAATTTTCTAAAACTTAGATGTTTCCCCAACTTTATCAGACTATTGTTCAATTACATATACACTGTATATGTATGAAAATCAACTATTTGAAGATGGATAGAATATATAAAGATCTTTTCAAATTAAAAAAATGCTTATATACATTATATTGAAAGAATGATATGCTCTGGCTAAATCAAATTAAGTTTTCCCTTCTACTATATACCCGGTCTTTGTACGATCCTTACACGATATATACACTGTAAATACATGTATACAGTTTCATGAGCAGTTTATCCTTGTACTAACTATTTATTAATAATTGTAAATAAACAATGCTGATAATACCAAATGATGCACTTGTAACTATACGATAATCAGGTTTATCATGTAAATAAGCATCTATAGTTGT
>JAQGCC010001502.1:0-23345 GCA_034698905.1 Xestoiulus laeticollis | reverse complement strand
TTATAACAAGTAGTTTTTTTAAAAGTATGTATCAAAATTTCCCCATAGGAATGGGGGTGTGCAGTTCAGCCTTAAAGGGACGACCCCTGCTTACCTTTTCAATGGAATTCGTCGTTGTTTTAGTTGTTTTGTGCTTATTTAGTGGAATTCCCGGATACAAGCTTCAACATAATACAATATAAATTATCACTATACTTACTAGGAAACAAGGCTGAATAATTCATTGGAATCTTTTTTTTCCTCAAATTGGTTAGTGCATTTATTTAACGCACGTGGTGTATATTATTTACATGCCTCGAATTGTGGTGCCTACAATTCGATTTCGAATTCCGTATTAAACATGTATGCCATTTCTTGATTCATCAACTGGTGCCATATTGTCCTGTTCAACCAATATCGAAAATAGGACACGGAAAATTCGATTTCTACTTTTTTCCCAATTTTGTGAGGGTTTTTACGCTTCACGTTTCATATTGGATGTGCCTTTTTAGTGCATTGTGCGTAAACATGCATTGTTATATAGCTTGTATTGTACTTTATTAGGAAGAGGAAGTCTTTACAATAAGAAAGTGTATGTTTGTTCGACTTGCTTGCAAAGTTAGAAATTTTGAAAAATTGAAGGCTGCTTTTTGGATCGGCATGTCATCTTTTTTTTATTGATCAGTTTTTTTATAACTGGTTTATGACATTTTTATTCAGTCATCACTCCGATGATGACTTTTTAAACAAATCTGCATTGAAAGATAAGTTAGTTATCGCGTAAATATTCTTCGTTTACATTTTGCTAAACCTTATCAAATCCTTTAAAGAATGTCATTTCTACATATAATGATTTTTTTACATCAACATAAAAAAATACTAGTATATGTTCAATCCAAATGTTTATCGATGTTGGAATGGTTTGCTTAAATATTTTCTGGCGAAACATGTTTATATAAAAAAACCTTGCCTCGGAACAAATAATGTACATTGTATATTATTATTAATCATGCTGCATAAACCAGTTTTTTTGAAAATTTGTAATGATTTTCACAAAACTAGGCCTATTCTTGCAAAACCAAGCCTCTTTCCATGACAATAAAGGGGGACGTTTTCGTTACTTTATACAGTCTATAGCTGTATATCTTTGGCAATGACAAAGTAGAATTTCGAAGTATACAAATGTCATGGATTTGCTATTGGATTTCACCCAGAATTTAAATTGGACTTTGGTTTTAAAGCCTGTTCTTGCTTCCCTTACCTTGTCATCTTCTATGAGACTGCCAAGACTATCGAATCAAATTGATTCTGTAAGATTCTTAAGTGGGCAAGTGAATAGACTGGAGCTGCAATAAAGGAAGTCCATTTGGACATTTTTAGAGGTATTTGTATTTGTTTCAGTGCAATGAAGTTTTCGAAAGGATTTTATAGTTCAACTACTAGGTATAGTTTTGTTGTTTTTGCTATGAAAGAAGCGGTGGTATTGGTGTCTTTTTACGTGTTTTTTATATGCTCTGACTATTCTTATTGATTGACTGCCAATGGAAGCTACTATACGGAATTTCTTTGGACTTTATGTGAGTATATATAGCCACCTTCCTGATGACTCGGATTTGCTTTATACATCACTTGTTTTCACTAGTTGTTATAGCTGCAGCACAGCGTGTGCAGTTTTCGCGCGTTCAAAGACAGTTTGAGCAAACTATGAAGTATAGGCTGGAAATTAGTCTTCATCAAAGAAGGATAAACTTTGCAAACGGCAAACGCTACGAGAACAATTTTGTTGATTCATGGCTTGAGCGTCTGTTTCCTATTTCTATCAAATGAATCAAGTGAAAATGATTAATTGTGTCGCGTTCTTGGTTGTTAGAATGGTGCAAAGATAAAGGAAAATGTTAGGTGCAAAGTTTGCCAGAGACATTTGACGGATATTCTGGGACATTTGTTCTAAATGACAAGTGATCAAATGCTGAATGCTATTTTTCAAAACGACTTTGCATATAAAAAATTTGCATTGAAGGCAAAATTTATTTAAAGATGTTTTGACTAGTTCAGCGAACCTGAAAACGACTGATGATGTTAAAATTAATGCTGCTATCAATGTGTAGTTTGCAGAAGTTATTTATATTTCATGCATTATAACGTTTCAAAATATGATTTGAACTGAAAATGACATTTATTATTATTGGCAATTCAACCTTCAGCAATGTTTTGCATGCATTGCACTACATCTAATTCTGCATTACGTGTCCAATAAAACTAGAATTTGTCGGGGAAATTGGATAAACTTTTAATAATCAGGGAAAAGTGATTTTGTTTCCGGTAGTACCGCACACTGCAATTGAACACATCTTAAAAACTGACCACGAAATACGACGCTATGATGCTTCTTCGTAAATTTAACTTAAATTTTAGTGATACCAAGATGTTGTTAATATGACAATTTACAACAGAAATTTGTAAATTGCGTTATAAAACATCAAGAAAATTGTTGGGCATGTATGTTCTCATATTTTTTTAATTTTCAGTCATCAATATGCTCAGGAAAAATTGGTTTAAAAACTTGAAAAATCAGGAAAATTGCTTTAAAAAACTGGAAAAATCTGGCAAATTGAAGATGTAATTTCTGTGGAAATCCTGTTATCTTACTTTGCCTACTAATTTTATATCGTTCGCCATACTCTACTGATCAAGACAAAAAAAAGTTTTCTAAGATTAACCGGTTTTTATTTTTGATGGAAGCGATTCTTGGTATGTGGAATGCTCTTCGGAATGCTCTTGGAATGTACTTCTAAGCTAGAAATATGGTATACTGTTGACAAGTTGCGAGATTTTTTTAATTAAATGAAATATTCACTGAATGCTGTCGATCAGTTAGCGTTCTTCTTCATCCTAAATCTTTTGTCACGACATTGATCTGCTAAAAGAAATTGCTTTGCGTCGATGTCCTGCACCGTTGCTTACAAGTCTTTTAATTAAACCGATTTTCTTCAGCTCATTGCATCCCAATCCTTCAAGCCCAACGTCTTATTTCCCTTTTCCCTTTGGCGGTTTTATGTTGTTTGACCTTTATGTAAGGCCCCTAATCTCTAGCTTACCTTGCAAGTTGCTTCTGGTAATTACAATTAAGGAAATTGTCTCCCAAGCTCGTCCAAAAAGCCTTTAACGAGATTAGGTTTCTTTTCTTAAAGCATTAGCTACGAAGCATCTGTGTCCCTTAGCCTAATAGGCTATGACAGCTGGTCATACTTCAAAGTCAGACATGGTGGACGGTCGTTGTTCTACTTCCTTGTTGTACTTACTTGGACGGTGAATGTTGCTTCTTGCCAAGGAAGACGGATGAGATAGGCCAAGAGTTGTTAAAGCTTTTGGGGCAGCAATTATTTTTTGGCATTCACATGAGTGCATATAGGAAGCATGTTGTGTTTATAGAAGTCGTTCTGGGACATTGATCGCGCCTATACAAACTTTTCTGAAGATGTACATTTCAAATAAGCCTCCTGTTTGTACAGGGGTCACTGAATTCGGTGGAGAAAATTGCGGAACAACTTTGAGTGACACGTTAGATGTAGTGCTTCTGTATTGGCTTTCTTGTGAGATGCATTGGCAATAACGTTCGGGGAACAATTCGCATCAGATTGAAAGATTTTCAAGAAAAATCAATGCCTTTCTAGTGAAATGGGTTTCAATTTTGAGTCATTTTCCATGTAAAGGGCGTAAATTCAGGAAGAATTATGGGAATTTTGCAAAATCAAGCTGCCTGCATGCATGCCTTCGGGGAATTGAGCATTGGAGCAAATCGGAGAATTGGGCTTACTGAGAGTTCATATAGTCTACTTATCAGTCTGGAATCGAGATGTCAAATACTATTGCTCTGTTACGTGTTTTTTTTGTATACAATATGTTTAAAGATGAGATAGTTTCATCTACAGTTCTACAGTAGGCTTATACTGCTGTTAATTTGAATCAATTGCAGGGTGACATCGTGCATGGCTTGTGGATTTAAAAAGTATGACAAAACTCATGCGTCAACTTCATTTTTTAAAGTAAATCACAGTAGGCTTACATGTATGTGCATTCCATGCTCATTAACTTCTGGAATTGACATAATGACCAATCCCAAAGTCGACATTTTTAGTGTCTGTTTGAGTACGAATTTCATGTATGTACATGCATATGACCATTTTTTAGATTTTTGGTTCCAATCAAATTGTTTTTAAATGCATCCCTGGAATTATTAGTCTGTCTGTATTCACGCAATTGGATGAGAATTTTGCAAAACCGAATATTTTAGTGATTCTTGTGTTGTGCATGGATGGATGGAGACAGTTAAGGATGCAGCTTTACCCTTGTTGAATTGGATGAGGAAAATTTTATGAAAATGTCGATTCTGTTAGGCTTAACTAAATGTTAAGTTTGTGAGACTTTTCATATCTTATATATTCTCAAGCGCGCAAAAACACTGTATTGCGACACTGGTAATCCAAGGAAGCATTTAGCTTATCCATATGTCTCATTGCTTACACGTGTTGTTTTATAGCATTGTTTCGTTGGTTTGAAGGCTATTTCTCTTTTTTTTCTCCCAGACTACAAAATCGTGACTTTTCTTCTTTTTTTTTTATAATGGGTAACATTTGGCTGATATTGCTGCTAATTAAATCAACGGTGTAAGACAGATCTGTTGAACCATTTTAATTGACATGTGTTGCAGCTCTATAATGTGCCGTTTTCTAACCCATTAATTCCTTGTTTTTTTGCTTTCATAATCACTGTTAAGTATTTTGTGAGGCAGATGGTTTTAACATGTTTGTTGGCTTACACGAAGCTTGAAGGGATTAGCTTTATTTGCGAGAGCTGCTCTTGTCATAATTTTTTTGTCTAGCTGTTTTCCACCACAGCGAAATCTGTGATTTTTTTGTGATCTAATCCAATGCAAACATCTGCATTTGATTGGTATTGGAAAGAGGATATATGTTGGTCAGTGATATACTCATGGTAGACGCATAAGTAGATTAGTGTCTCCAATTTAAGATTGCCTAAGATAAACTGTTCCAATCTTTGGAATTAAACAAGTTATCGATTCATTTTGCCACACTGACAACTTAAATCTAGCGATACACTATCTATGTTTTACAAGCCTAATTTCAGATCGACTATTTGAAACCTATTTAATATTCGAAAAAATGCTCTGTGTACAGCATTGAAATTATAAATGCAACATTAATTAATGCTTCAGGGTTTTTTTAATACTGTTGTTAGCACAGATTTTTTTTTCGATTATTAACTTGATATTTTCTTGCTATGTTAAGCTAGATTGTTTTTGTGAGAATGTACTTCAATGGAAAATGGTGATGTTAAGTTGTTTATCCCTTAAGTGCTTCATTTCAATAAAAAATCTCTGAATAGAAATAACGATCCGAAATGCATTACGGGGTTGTTTTAGTTAATCTGCAATGGTAGTTTTTTTTAGAAATTTAAATGCCATCAAAATAATGCTTGTCTTTCTGGTATTAACTTTTTTAGCACTAATCGCATGGGAAAAGAATCTCATGCTAGAGATGGCGTTGAATCCAAACAATTTCCCTACAGGCCACCGTGCAATATGAATTGATATTGCCATGCCTAAATTCAACCACAGTGAGATTATTAAATTTGAATAAAACATGCAATTCCCTCGCTTCATTTACCTCAATTTTAATCTTGCCAAATATTATTTTCTCTTGTATTTGTTTCAAAAATGTCAGTTAAATTGCATAATTATGTTTATACCATTTATCATATAATGTACAGTGTAGAGCAGTGTTTATCAACCTTTTCAACTAACTGCAGACTATATGGAACTAACATTTAAAAAAAATGTTATATAGGTATAGAATAGAATAATCTGCACTACATTTAATAATTATAATGTTGTCGATTTGCAATTGGTATATAGAATTGTAAAAGTGTTTAGATGGTAAAATTGTTTAATTAGAGGTGTTCTGAAGAAGAAAAACTCTTAGAAATGTTACAATACTTGTAATAAAATTAAATAGTATCATTTGCTGCAGCAGCTGTAGTTTGGCAAACCATACGTACTCGTATGTTGGTAGTGATTGCGGCCCTTTAAGGGGCTGCATATTTTTGGAGGCATTAGTGCTATCGATGCATTATGTATTACAACATTTTTCAACATGCTGAACACAAAATACCGCTAAAGCTGTTATGACAAAGTATGCTTTCCATTTTCGTTCATTCTGCAATCTCCCGCGGCACACCTTTGGGCTCTGCACGACGCATTAGTATGCCGCGGAACATCGTTTGAAAAACATTGGTTTAGATGCTCATAGGCTATATACAATATGTTCAGCAATAGCCAATTTTGATTCTATTCAGGTAAAGTGGCTGTCTATTATACAGGCCTACTTTGTAAAGCCAATTACCCCACATTGGGCCATCTAATATACTATTCCCCAAGACCATACCGTATATTGAACATTCGGTATTTATTGCATATGGTGAGATATTTACAGCTAGCGTGATAATAATGTAATAAGTGCTAAGAGGGATTCTCTTTAAATACTTGAGATTCCCTTAATTTATTTGAATCGTGCTGAGGTTATTTATCTGAGTAAAAATAATAGGTTTATTTTATGGATTAAGTTATGTAGCCGTATACTCTTAATTCCCATTAAAAATTCTGGCACTTTGCCCCCTACCACATGGCATACTACATGCTGACGGCAGAGTAAGGAATTGAATTGAATTGAGCTCCTGTCGCAATTAAGTCTTATTGCCACTACCCTGGTCGAAATAAATTCCAAATATATCAGTAAAATCTTACTGATATCAGTAAATTCTATACTGATATTACTATAGAATTTACTGATATCTGTAAGATATTTTACTGATATTTGGAATTTATTTCGACCAGGGTAATTAAGCTCCAGGCCACACTAGGCTGGAAACGCGCGTTTGGCTAGCCTCGAACATGGCGTCGAATTTAATTTAAATTTTAGAATTATAAAATTTGGACATTAATATCTCGTGCGAAAATTCATTTTTAAATAAAAGCCTTGTTTGAGGCTATAGCCAAACGCACGTTTCCAGCCTAGTGTGGCCTGGGGCTAAAAGCTCAATACACACGAGCATTTTTCTCCTATACTCAGTCGTATAAAGTCAGATCGCAAGCGTGATTTTTCCCTCCGACTTTTTCACGGAATAGACATTCGGGCCATTTTGTAGAGGACTAGAAAAAACTAATGCCTCTTCCGTGAAAAAATCGGAGGGAAAAATCACGCTTGCGATCTGGTTTCATACGTCTGAGTATAGGAGAAAAACGCTCGTGTGTATTGAGCTTTTAGCCCCAGGCCACACTAGGCTGGAAACGCGCGTGTGGCAGGATTGCACAGAGCCTAAAATGTATATTCCTCGTCATTTGCTAATTTATTTAATAGTTTTGAATAAAGGAAATGGAGTATAATTATTGTGCCCTGTAGAATAAAAACAATCGGACTAAAGTAATCTGAGCCTACAGCAGTTGCAAATGTTTGTTTTGATCCCAGCCAAATACGAGGAAGAAATGTCAAAGGATAATGGGTTTTGTTGAATAAAAGTCATGACGAGCTTTGGGGAAAAAAAAATAGCTATGTCAAAGTCATTGTGGGATGGGACAGTATGCTTTGAGTTCTACGTTAATGTTTCAAAATTTATCATAAATCCATTAGCAGTGTTGAATAGGATGTTGAAAAATCAAGCATCAGAGCAGCTTGTGTAACAATGATAAAATATCGTGCTACATTTTAAGTGGCATCATTGAGAAAAGACATATTGTTGCCCACCCCGTGCTTGACCTTCGGGAATAGAGTGAGTTTTGGAGACTTCCTCCAGAGCAATAGATTTTATTGTTATTCTTGTCATCTTCCTCCCATTATGCTAATGGTATTCCGGCTTGCTTCAAGCAAGGAATCATTGGCAATATAATGCTTGCAGTATACAAGTACTATTTCTTCCACTGTACAAGCAATGGGCTTCTTGTTGTCATTCGTTGCATGTTGTTTGGTGGCACGTTCTCGTTACCTTCGTTCGCCATGCCAGTGGAGTATAACATAACATTGAAATCAGATAAATCAGATCCAATTTCTTCTTTGAAATGTGACAGCTCCGTAATTACGTTTGACTTCTGGAAGAGCTCGGTGAACCATTCGACAAAAGAACAAAAAAAAGTCAGGCTCAATCGAGGAATTGGTTAAATGATAGATGAGGGAGTTGTGCCCTGAATCATCCTTTTGGTGTGTGTAGACAAGACGATGGGTATACACACCCTTGGCTGGCATCTCATCACACTATGCTATATCCCTCTGGAGCATTGATTATTGACTCCCAACTTTGTAACTTATTTTGGCTATGTGTGTATTCGTTGGTACTGGTGTTTTCTTTATTTACAGAATTGTCATTCAATGCTTCTAACCGAGATGAACCCATGATTAATATCAAAACTTTTTCAATTCTGTCGTCATTGACTGGAAAACCCAAAACGGTTCTGAATTCCCACTTGCTCGCTTCTATATTGAAGTGTTTTCCGTTCAATTTAAGTCATATTTTTTCCTGTATGAAATCATAGTTTTAGAATCCCATCCCTTCAGCATGACTGCAATGATAATCCTACTGTTTTTTTTTTTTTAATTTAAGGAATTGTGGTTTTTGTTAGAAATAAAAAAAACTATCTACGATATTTGATCAACGGTTTTTATCTGGGTTATTTGGTTTTGCCCACATCGGATTTAAAAATCTTCATTCTAAATATAATTTAAGATTTTAGTTGTAATATCCCTTGTTGGATTAAATTGTATCCTATAGTATGTGCATAGGACACAATTTATAATGAAAATATTTAATACGTATTTCAATATATGTTTTATGCCAAAGGCATATAGAACGTGCTGTAAATATAATTACATATAACATGGTTGGATAAACAGCGTACTTGAAAATGTTTTATTTTTTTTTATTAAATTTCAATTAGATTAGCTTTCTATTTTGCCTGTTTTCTGCTTAAAAATTTCACCGCAATTATGTGAGCTTAAATTTAATGAAAACGCCCAAAGCTCACGTTCTCAATTTCGTTTCAAATTTTGGGAATGTATATCTTTATTCAACAACATTTCAATATGGCAATTCTGAAAATTCGCCATTGTGAATTAGCTTTATCGATATAGATTTCTATAGAGTAATCATTAAATCAAAAAAAATGTATCTATATATGTGAAAATTTCATTTGCAGGCAAGCATTTTTATACTATTGTGAACGCTAATGCCCATGGTTTTGGCACACATTTCCAATATAAGACTATCAATGCAGACTTTTTCGGAAATGGGAAACATAAGATATCTCATTAAATTTATTCCATTGTGTACTCTGGGGAATATTTGCAGCTTTGATTTCCCTCTATAAACCACGGTATAAAAAAAAGAATTGACTGCATATTCGAAATTACTTTTGCAGAATAGAAGAAAAAAAGAGACTTTTGTGTTGTTTTCATTGTCGAATGAGTCCGTATATCTTTCGGAGCAGGCAATGTCTTGGATTTCTCACATTTGCTCTCACAGTTCCCATGATAATCGATCTTTAAAACTAGTTATCCTTCGGAGAACTTGAAATATATGCAACGACGCGAGAATGCATCTCTAAAAATTTAAATGCAACCGTCGTAAATGCTGGTCTAATTTGGTAGATAAACTATACAGTTTGATGCAAAATGCAAAACAGTTTTTCTCAGAAGTCGTTTTTCAAATGATTTTTTTTTCTGATGTGCAAGCAAACAACCCTGTTTTTCATCAATGTTATTTTTCCAAAAATGCCGCAGTTTTAACTTATAAGTATTTGTTTTCGTATAGCTTTATACACAAAATGGCTGCGAGGAATGTATATTTCCCAAATACATATTGCTGTTTATTGGGAATGAGAAGTATAACTGTCTTGCTGAAGGCTAATAAATAACAAATTATTTATATTTCTGTATTTACATTAGTTTTTTATCAGTCTCTATATTCATTTTTTTAGCTATTCGTCTGTTTTCTCTCTCCAATTTTCACAGTATAGTTTGACATATACTGTACTATATTTCTTATAGTTTCAATATTTTTTTTTGAATCTATGAATGGTTATTTCCGTTGTTTGTTGAGTTCAATTTAAACCATCATATACATGTATATCTTTGCTTGTTTTAGGTGGCACATTCCGGTTGAATGAGCCGAGCACATTTTCATAAAATCCTATTTTACGAAACATGTGCTGGCTTTTTTTTTTTGCTCACCCACTGTAAGATACGGTCCCACGTGGTTTATTTTCGCTGTAGCCAGTCAACAAAGGTTGAAGATGGAAGCAATAATGATAAGATGGGGGCAGACAGCATGACTGATATCGTGACATAACGGAAACAATAAAAGCGGCAATTTTTCTGAGTAGCTGCACATTATTTTCACGTCTTCTTGGCCACACTTCCAGATCTGTATTGCTCATTCAGATAGCGCAACAGCAGTGGCATGTGCCACCAGCATGCATGACCGTGTAGGGTCTAAATTGGTTTGACACACATAGAGGAACGCTAACAATGCCATTTCAACAAAGTTGGATCGAGATTCAGCGTGAGGCTATAACTCAGCCTTTTAACATAACGAGCAATTATTGCAAGGGGTATTGAGTATTTTTGGCATGGTACGCAATGGCTGCACGTTTAATGGAACTAGTTGACGCGGTCGCTCATAAACTCTTTGCTTTTGTCTTCTTAGAACGTTTCTAACTCTTTTAGTCGGTCATTTTCAGACCATTTCACTTTGCTTAATGCATCGCGGTTTTGGTCTTGCGGGGAAGCGACGCTTCTGTTAAATACTTAATTGGCTGATGTGAGTTGCAAGTAGAAAATTTAACAATTTCCGTCTCTGGAAATGTCTTGGCAACATTTTGTTTACAAGTTAAGCTAAAAGATAAATGACAACTGTCCAAAATCGTTTGTAATTTTTCTGCAGATGTTTCTACATGGCAATGTGACCATTGAAAAGCTTCCTGCTTAATAGCTGATGCAATGACAAAGATAAAATCATTGAAAGCTAGGGCTCGAGAAATTGTTACCAGCTAGTTGTTTAGTTTACCTTCTTTAAAATTAACGTCATTTGAGGATTTTATTCTACGTACATATAGCATAGATTTTGGCAATATCCTTTCAAGGTTTAGCTTATAATTAGTAAAAATTTGGATTAGGTCAGGTTTGAAGTGCAAATCCTGGTTAAAAACTTATTATATGAGGCTTCATTGTTTATGAGATCACGGAACATTCCATTGTTATCCTAATTAAAAATTATAAATCTTGTTGAATATGTTTTCATTAGTGTAATATCATCCAGTGTACTAGACTCAAAATGTTAGGGGAACTCAGATGAGCACTCCTGAGCACTTGAGGACATTCTAAATTGATTACTTATGCCACGCATGCGTAGTATATCCTACTAAAATCTTTGTCCGTTAGTGCTTAGAACTGAGTGGACTTGAAAACTATTTGGTGCCAGTAAGAATTAAGTGCACTGCTTCGTTTTCATCTGCAATATGCAAAAGAAACCAAGTACATCGTATTTCATTAACATCGTATCACTGTTAGATTTCCGTCTGTTGTAACGTACGTGACAATACATACTGTGAGACCCCTTGCGGAATTTTTCTACAACCATTCATTTGTATATATGAATAACGTAAATGTTAATTTACCTCTCTAGGCTTGAGTATGCGGTTCAAAACTTCTGAAAAATCAATCGTGGTTAATCAGCGATTTGTTCGCTGAATGTTTAGGACTTCGGTTTTCATTTATCAGCGGTTTGCACATGAATGGTGAAAGCCATAACGGTGGATTGGCATCTCTTTGAAAGAAGCCAATGGCAATTTTATTGAATTACCAGTTCACAACCACCACTAATGCTCATTTCAGATGCAATTTCATCAATGCAGATTCTTTTGTTGGCTCGAGATTATAGAGCTGAACGTTCAATATTTGCTCGTTAACCTCGAGCATGACATAATGGATGGTCATCCAAAGCCATTTCATCACCAAACTCTATTGGCCTCGATTCAATCACCTCACCCACTCGTAAACTGTCTTCAGGCGAATACATTTTCGTACTCAGCTGTAGCATTTTGTTCAGCGTATTGGCTATAGTCCTACTAAAAGTATGATGCAATTTTGCGTGTTTAGATATTTAAATTGTCTCATTATACGAGTTAAAAAAATAGTTTTTGAATTTGTTCTTTTTTATGATATTTCTCCCTCTATTTAAATCTATAAAAAAAAACAATAAAGAATGATATGCATTCATATTCTCTCTCCCACACTAAAAACGCTGGGTTAAAATTCAAATCAATATTGAGTGCTATATATGGATAGACCTATACTTGTATATACCAACATTGGGTTGAATTTAAGTGTAACAACCAAATGTTGGGTTAAATCTACCCAACGTTGGGTCACAGTTATTAACACAGGTTTTGGTTAAAATGTGCCCCTTAATTGGGTAAACGTGAGGTTTGTGTTATTTATAATAAAAAGTTCCCCAATTATGATTTGATTATAAATAACACAAACCTCAGGTTTACCCAATTCTGGGCATATTTTAACCAAAACCTGTGTTAATAACTGTCATCCGATGTTGGGTAGATTTAACCCAACATTCGGTTGTTACACTTAAATTCCATATAACACTCAATATTGGGTTGAATTTTAACCCAACGTTTTTAGTGTGTAATGCTTTTCTTTCAAAATGTCCAGTAACGTGCAATCCTTATAAAGACACATATACGCCTTCAAGGAGAGCTGAATCGAAATAAGGTTAATTTCAGAAATTGACAAGCTGCGCAATATGGGCACCGCTCTCTGCTATCTCTGGCATATTACACAACAAAAATACACCCAATGTAAGTAAACTCAGTGTAATCTGCAGCTTGCTGTGATGCCGGATGTCAGTCATATTTGAGACTCATTTTGACATTCCCTATTATTTGCGGTTTTTCCAGTTAATTTGGGCGCGCTAGAGATGTTTTTGGCGATCTCATTGTTACTAAATGATAGAACGAGCAATTTGTTCAGCCTCGCGTCCACATGTTCCAGTATCGTAATTTGGTCGTTTTTTTTTTTTTTTTTTCACTTTTGCAGAACTCCGGAACAATGCCCCAGTGTGGTTTCCCTGTTGTCGGAAAGCTACAATCCCCACGTGCGTTATGGAGCAGCCATGGCCCTGGGAATTGCCTGCGCTGGAACCGGGCTCAAGGTAAAGCCATTCGTAATATATTTTTAATCCACGATGCGACTCCCGTTTCACGAATGCTCACTGATCCGTACTGATGCTCAATTGTAAGGTTGCGTATGCCGAAACATTTTTCTGCGTTTTGGAGCGCAGTTTATGGCAGAATAAATGCTTGGCGCCATGGAGGAGCGCCCTAGCCAGCAAGCCAGCGTGCGGCTTGTTGATAGTTCAGATTTTCGTTGATTTGTGTCGAAAACTTCTCAGCCGTGATGCGGAATACGTTGGAAATCACTTCCAGGGGATTACTCTGTTTGATACGGAATGTAATCAATAATTGATTGCCTATCTAATGTATATCTGTATTTGGAAACTGGGAGACTTTGGTGTTTGACAGACCTGGGGAGATAGGGGCGCGGAAGAAAGATTCCTTGTTTTTTTTTTGTTTTTTTATGGCAATGCGGGAATCGGTATTTGGTGAAATCAACTCTAAAAAAAAAACTCAAAAGAGTTGATTTCACCAAATTTTGCTACTATGTCAGAGTTTTTTCAGGTTTGGAAAACCTGGGAGAATTGTTAAATTCATCTTATTAGTTATCACAGGTCTAGAGATGCTATACACACAGCTAGTCCTGCATTTAATAGAATTGGGGAGGTCTCATTTTAATCAGTTTTAATATAATTTTACATAAAAAATACACAAACTTTTATAGCATCTGTTTTTACACATTTTAACCACAAAAATGTAACTAATTGGAGTACAACTATTCAATGGCTCGAATATTCACTAGCCTACTGAAAAAAATTAATTAGTACACACACAAAAGTTGGGTTAAATTCAATCCAATGTTGAGTGCTATATGGACATACCAACATTGCGTTGAATAAAGTGTAACAACCAAATGTTGGGCAAGTTTAACCAGGAATTAAATTTTGGTTGTTACTCTTAAATTCAACGCAATTGTTAACCCAATATAGCACTCAATATTGGGTTGAATTTAACCCAGCTTTTGTTGTGTGTAACAGTAAACTTGATAGAGTGACCACCTCTGCAAATTAATAGTGACCAATTTAGAAATTGGTTTTATACATGTTCTGTATATTGACCACCTGTACATAATGTCCTAATTTGGCCGTTTTTGTTTGAAAGGTTTCACTGTATAATATTTAATATAAATATTAATATTAAATATAATAAAATATAAAAAGTGGTTTGTAGAGCCCAAGTTGAATCCAAACTGGTCATTTGTTGTATGGTGTAACATGTGTTCTGGAACAGTTTATTTGTGCACGCAATAAGTAAAGCAGGTGGTAGCATAGTGTCATATTTTTTTAATTTTCAGTCATTAGGGTAGGATAAGAACAATTGTTTTAAAAACTGGAAAAATTAGAGAATTGGAAAATTTCACTTTTGCTGGAGCCCTTTTATGTACGATGATTTCAGAAAGACTGTTCAAAAATTAAAAGTAATCTCCCCCCTCCGCGTAGGATGAAACAGGATGATTTCAATTTCATTTTTAAAATTATAAGGAATCATCAAGAAATAATTCAAATTTCGTATTTCAACTTTGTCTAAGTCAGCTCTTACATTCACTGGTGATGTATGAAATTGTATGTATAGCATTTTCAAGATGGCCGTTGACTTTTTTTCTTCTTATTATAAAGCGGCCATGTTGGAAACGTCATGTTAAAATCCCATTATTCCACTTGGTGCACTCAACTGGGATAAATCTAATTGACAGAAGATCAATTTAAAAGCTAGTATCCTAAAGACATTTTCGTGGGTTTGTTCAAGCATCAATTAATAATTATTGTCCAATGGTCATCCCTCAATCCTAAGTAATAAATAGCTGAAATATGACAATACCCTTTCTCGGTTTTTTACCAAAGTGATGGCATTTTTTAGCTTAGGAATGATCGTATGAATTTAGCAGTCAGAAAATCAATATTTTCATTGAAGCGGCAGTATCTGCTCGCAATATTGTCAATGGATGTATTCCTGGTCACGGGGTATATATCTCACTTATTGCCTAAATACCATCGGCGTTTGTTGGTTTTTGGTTAATGGCGAAGGATCGTGAAAAATCCCAACATCTGAAAAGCAATTACCTTCGTTAATTGGATTTTCGGTGGGCATGTTTATTGCCAATATGTCGGGCTAAAAATCCGCATAGAAGGCGCAAATCGACAACTTTTGATTTTCATGGGTTAAAAAGATTTTTTTCGTTAACTTAATCGAATCGTTTCATCGAGATTATGTCGGATAATAAATAGCTGCAACGAGCTAATAAAAGGAATAATTTGACAAAGTATGTTTTTCGTTTTTGCGGGAAAGGAGCTTGAAATTGTTTCTTTTTCTATTCACATAGTCTCATCTTAAAGAATTTAATTAGAAAACTTGGGGTTTTCACTGTGACCTATTTTTTTTTCTCATAAAAATCACAAAAATAACCTGATGTGAATTGAGATATATTGAAACGAGCCTATAGCTTAAATGTCTGCATGAAATCTCATTGCATTTATTTTTGCATTCACTATATATATTCATTCAATTTGTTCAATAGCAAAATAATGCGCATTTAGCTTACTTGATTATTCTTTCGGTATTATTATATGGCTAATTTAAGTTGGTTCAAGAAGCAAAAACAACATGGTTTCCACAGTCCTAGAATAATTGGTGAAAAAATATTTTGTGCGAAAGTCAAAACAATTTTCACTTATACATGTAGTTATTAGTAATCGAAAATTCAAGAGATTGTACAATTAGCCAATCCTGTATCTATACATAAATGGGGAAATGCCCGTTTAGCCTTTTTTAACATCATTTACCTTAAATAAAAATTGACATTTTTCACACCCATTTTAAAACTAAAAAAATATTATTTGTAGCTACTCGTGCAATTGTGTAATGGCACGAATATTAGCTAACCTCCTATTTAAAAATTTATTTCAATTATGAGTTTTAATTTAGTAAGCGAAAAAGCTTTTTAATAGTATAGTTTGTGTGATTCTAGCAAGGCAAGAAGTTGTTATAGGCATGCTGTCATATTTTTTAATTTTCAGTCTTAAGGATAGTATAGTCATGGAAAATTATTTTAAGTAAGATAAGTTTAAAATTGCATTGATGATGGGGGAACTAAGCGTGCATGACATCAAGGCATTCGGTTGTGCTGCCAATGTATTTTCATTAATAATTCAGATAAAAGTACATTATTTAGAAGCTAGTACAAAACAAAATTGATCGATTTGCAGTGGCATTTGTTTATTTAGAGTAGTGGTCTTGAAGAAAATGTAGAGGTTGAATTTGTTTACTATCATTTCATATTAGCATTTTTTTTTATTCATCATCGTTTTTCGTAAGCTGTTTTTGAAATTAGAATTTCAGATTGATTCTGTCTATTTGCAGAAACTAGCGTCTGAGTGTACTGAAGATAGCTTAATAATCTAAAACTCTAGCTTGCTATTTTTATTAATCCATACCTACTGCAGAATCCCAGACAACTCGCTAAGTATTTAATCGGATGAGTATGCCAAGTGCGCGTTGATTCTTCATTAAAAAGTGAGGAATTCGTGTGACAGCTGAGATAAATAACTATCTATATTCAATATTCACCGCAAAATGTGCGCCTTATCACAATGGGCGAAGGTTTTTTTTTATAGTGGTTAGAGAGGGGGAGCACATCCACACACAACTCATTTATAAAGTGATTTCATTAAGAAAATAATGTGCCCGTCAGTCTTTCATAACTGCACATTTGCATGATGGTATACTCTCGGCTGCCTGTAGGCATAGGCATTTTTCCATTAGAATGAATGTGCGCCACGATGGATTTTTCAAAGTAACACGTACTTTGCTAATGATAAAAAATGAAAATGAAATATTCAAAGCCAACAGTGGAGAGATAGGACTGCTGGAGAATCTTGGGGGATGATGTGCATGGGGCCGTCTATGAGCAACGTGTGGAAATGTCAGAGAGGCACTGCCATGCTATATGCTATGGGAAAGCCAACCGATATTCTGAATAAAGTGAATGCATCAATTCACCGAGTAATTCAGCCGTGAATAACGTCATTATGGGAAAAATAGCAAAACAAACGAAGCATCACGTCGAAATGGAATTGGGAAAAGATTGTAACCATGTGATTTTTGTGGAAGCCCATTTAGACGCGCTTTGTGATATACAAAGTATATGGAAAAGTAATGAAGTGAACGAGACTCCGTGAATGTAATCAAAGAGAGAGAGAGAGAGAGGAATTGCATTCATAAAATTGGACTGAAAGGAGTCGGGAAGCTCTGATTAAGATGAAGTTTTAGAAAAATTTGATTTGTTTTACTCACCTGAATTATTATTGGAGATTAAGCAGTGTATGCGAAACGTTAAACTCATGCAACTAAAATGGGCATGCCATGGTAAACTATTACACATTGGTGAGCTATCATCAGGTGGTTTTTGGCATCTAGCTTTGAACAGTATTCCTACTTTGTTTTTATATCTTTGTTATTAGGGCATAATTGGCATGGAATCCCAATACCCTTTCAGGCAGTCAGTGAGGTCGAAACTGTTTAAATAAAATAATGTTATTTTAATATGCAATAGTAAATAATAATAGATGTACATGCAGTTTAAATAAACAAAAACGTTTGAGGTCCTCGATGATTATTAAGAGTAAAAGTTAATGTAGAACGAAAACAGATATTTGCCATTCCTGTGCAAATAATTAATATTTCATATACATGTAGGAGCACAAAAGTTATGTAATATATCTATGATTTACGATGTTTGTTTATATACATGTACATGCATTTAGGAAGCTTCATAATGAATATTGAGTAATGTTGATACTTTGTGAACTTTGTATTCATATGCATAGAAATATACAGGGTGGTCCAAAATTCAGTGCCATCCCCCAATATTCAATTCAATTCAATACCCTGCAGTCAGCATGTAGTATGCCATGTGGCAGGGGGCAAAGTGCCAGATTTTTTTAAAGTGAACTTTATACGGTATATATTAATGAAATCAATATTAATGAAAAATTAACACTGTTTTTGTTATCTTTGGCAATTATTTAAAGTTGTTAAAATGTTATTAAGAACAGGGAAACGCAATATGTAACTACGCTTTTAAAAACATTGTAACAACTTTATATAATTGACAATGAAGTCGAAAAAAGCTCGTTTCATACAAATCGATTATTCTCTTCCTTTCCCTCATATAACATTTTTGTCCTAAGAGTTCCGTTTAAAAAGTTAAAGTTATATATAATTTGGGTTTTTGTGAAAAATTTTGTCTTATAAGTAACATGAATATATAGAGCCCATGAATTCCTTTTCTAACCACACAAACAGAATTTTTACAGCTATAACGGTTAAGAAATATTGGGATATGGCACTGACTTTTTGAGCCAACTTGGATTTTATGCTTACATCATATACAGGCATTTTAGTCTGCTATGCCATTTTAAGACATGAATTCCTTCTGTAATAATAAGTGCAATTTGTAAATCAGCCCTGTTACCTAAATGTTTAAGAACGGTTGTTTTTGCGAAAATGCGAATCCCACTCTTGTTTTCTGTTGGAGTTATTGCAGTTTGATGCATCTGTCACTTCTTGACCTTGTTAGCTAATAGCAGTTTCGTTTGCGTATAGCAAGATGGCAAAACTTTGCAAAATCCTCGTGGATTGTTTTAATTGAATTTCCTTTGGCATGTGGATCGTTTCGTCAAACGTGACTCGACGCCCAAACGCTCGCCATGTCTTAGCTGGAAATTCAGTGTAGGGCGCGTACAACTGCAATAACCTTTTTTCTCGTTTCTCATACTGCAGGAATAACTGTGTCATCAGTTTTTGGCTTTGCCAGAGTCATTTTGCAAGTGGCTCAGCTGAGCTTGAAACGATAAGCTGGTGTGTACGTTCCAAAGTGTACAGTCCATTATTTAGCTTTACTGGCGCTGACAAGGAAAGTAATGGTCCTGCTTCACCTAGGACATTGTAATTCATTTTGGATTCACCGTCGTCTGGCAAATACGGCAATTTATACGTAGGTTTTCACCACTGAAAATGGTAGACGTGTTTGGAGATGTATAAACCGTCTTGAAACATAAATGGCTTTTTCGTGAAAATATAGCCATTTCAATAAATTCGTTACTTTTCTGTATACATTTTTGGTAAGGTGTATAGATAGAATCATGCAAGAATCTTAATTTGAATACTTGCTAATTCCATATATTGTCATTGGATGAATTAATTTATTTTAGTCCTTAATTTGGTTCAGTTAAATGAACATGCTGCACACTGTTAATTCCCCGTTGGGATGAGTGAACAATCCATTTAATGGGAGTTTTCACTGAATCGCTATTCAATAAATGTATGTAAATTCGTCCAAAAAAACTGACAAAATTTTATTATGGTGATTTAAAAAAACCTGATTTCGAAGTAAAATATTCAAAGTTATTAACAAACTGGGAAGCGAGGTTTTACAGATAAAGCGGTTCTACACTGCAACATAGAAATGATGGTCCATTGACTGAAAAATCAAATTCGATTTATGTTAGCTGCCAAACTTTGAATTTTTTAAATACATAGACACTAGGGTGAGTTATTTCGTCATGTTTAAGGAAATTGATTGTACAATAGTATATGAACGCAATTTATTTGGTGCTAACACGCTTAAAAAGGGCTTTGGTGGTGTTCTACTGAAATTTGAATTTAAGATTGCGCAATTTTTTTTTATTTAGTAGCAAGTAATATTAAGTTTATCTAACGATGGCGTCGTGTAGTAGGCCTCAGAATTGAATGGCCATTGGAGTTTTACAGAATGGTATTTCAAAATATTTATCAACTTCATTTTTAATGCCAATCTATTTATAAAAGGGATAACATACTGTGTATTCCAGACAATATTTCATTGATGTGGATTTTTACGAATTTTGATCCTATAGTTTACAACAATCTTCATATGTTATCTAGATATTATGTACATTGTAGTACATGCCCCTAGCAAAGCCATATGAATGTAAAGAAGCTGTTTACAGTGGATTTTTTTCGTAAAATCCGATATGTTTATGAAAACCTACAAAACATCATTTAAATCCATCGTAGTAAATGTCAAAACTATTTTCCATCTTGTTCAAAATTTTAAGAGAATTATTTTTTCACTATGTTTTTATGTGCATGTCGTTTATAAATAATGTATTATGCCCAATGGGAATGCGCATTGACACAAGAGCTATTCGGCATTGTAATGATTGGCATTTTGCACAACAACAAGCTACTAAATAACTAACAGTAAAGACATTGGATCCATTATAGCACAGATTATGAAAGATCCTCAATTTTTTTTTAAATTTGAAGGATGTTGACTGCATGTCCAGATCAGAAAAAGCCAATGAATTTTTTTCTGTCGAAAGGGAAGCTATCCCAAGTTGAGGTCCGAACTTGTCTAGCGTGACCACATACAGTATATTTGCACTCATGTTTTATGCAAGATGTTTCTTGAAATACCAGTTTTCATGAGCAATATGAGACTTCATGGAGTACTTCCCATCTCCTTCCTGTAATCTCGTATCGTTTTGCAGCCCCTTCATTTCTAGTGTCCTTCCTTGCCATCCTTTTCTTCGAGCAGTTGTACTTTTGGTTTGTTTGACGTAAATGTCTTCCAATATCAGATTATCTTGTTGACGGAAAGTGAAGGTGTAGAGAAGAGAAACAAAATCCATTATTAAGAGCGACAATGGTTCACGCCTCGCTGGATCTAAACAATAAAACTTCAAGAATATGGCGGCCCTTTCCAAAGGCAAAAAAAAAAAAAAAAAAAATAGGCAACTTCGCCAACATGATGATGATTCGATACATCCTTGGACTAAAGGCTGATAACGGAATAGCCCAAGAGCCTAGAAAGAATCTTTTGGCGATAGAAGCACGGTTAGATAAATAGGGACCTTTCGTAACACTGTCTATATTGTCATATCGATTCAGAGGGGCTTTCTTGCTGGGGTTTAGCGCCTTTTATTTGAGATTTGTCACTTTATTAAACTTAAAAGCGTTTATTTTAAGACGGACTTTTCCAGTCTGGTTTTCGTCGCACTAAGCCAAATTGGTTTCTTTTTTTCCTCTTTTTTTTAAAATGGCCATTTCACACTTTGCTCGCTGTAGTGGGATGGACATGCAAAGGGCTGTCATGCAATATACGTGCAGTGTCGTGTCGAAAGTCCTGTTTGGGGCATACAGATCACTAGATGTGTCAAGATTGGTATCTGGATTGAAAATGGTTTATTTCACATTTTTACGAAGGAATTTGATTGTGTAGAACGCTTTGGTTTGGTGTAGAAATATTCGTATCGGTTTCATTCCCTTTTGAAACCTTTCAATGAATGGAACTCGTAAAATGTGCTGAAGGGAATGTGCTATGAGGAATATATATGTATTGACATCGTTCACTATACAGAGTGACCAGCAAGTTTTATAACTGTTTACATGAAAATGCAGATAATAGATGATGCATGGTGGAAAAGGTTGCACCAATGTCGTGCTAATATACAAGTCCATGTTTAATCAACGTTTACATATTTAGCTTTGATTTCTATAAGCATGGTTTTATTTTTTTGTATATTATTTAGATAAACGGGGTTAACGGAATACTGAAAATTGTGGAATTGTCAGGGAAATTAAATAGACTTGGAATAGTTAGGGAAAAGTGATTTATTTTGTTTAAATCAACGCAAATATTGAATATGAGTTTTAATTCAGATGACAAAGGAAACAGGTTTTGTAATAGTTGTATGTGAGATACCAAGGTGAAGTTAAGTTGATCAATTGCAGAACATATTGTAAACTGGGTTCTAAAATAGTTATTGCAAAAACACAAGAAATTGTTAGGCATATACTGTCATGTATTTTGAATTTTCAGCCGTCAGGTTGGTCAGGGTAAATTGTTTTTAAAACTGGAAAAGTTAGGACCTTTTTGTACCAACGTTGTATAATACTTAAGTTGTTGGCTATATATGATGCCTGAGATGGAAAAATGTAGAAAATAGCTCCACTTAAAATTAATATCCGCGATGAATGTTAAATTAGCAAACTACTTTAGGCGTTTTTTTGAATTTTTTAAAACTTTTCCTACTTATTTAAAAAGATGTGTGGAAATGAACCCAAATTATTCGCCTACAGAGTTCCACCAACCTATAAAAATACGTGGAGCCACTTGAAGAGTTTTCATTGCGAGTATTTATTATTCCAACTGCTTCTCCTCATCGTTTATCCCATTTGAGCTTAAGATAAATCCTCATATACTGTATTTTCCTATCTTTAAGTTAAACCTATTTCCATGTAGAGCTCTAAGCGCGTACATGTACTGCGGATTCATCGAAATGCTAAGTTGATTTGCATACAAAAAGGGGACCATGATGCCTTAAAATATAGCCTGGTGAACAATTCTGATAATTTTCTTTCACAAGCTGACATAGATTGATTGTCACGCCAGTTTTTTTTTCTTCTCCAATTTTGCATACACGCTCATATTAGAATGGTCAAGAGTAATGTGCAGTTTTTATGCAAGTTGGGAGATTGGCAAGTGCAAAGAAAGGCATGCATTTTGAATGGAAAAAGAGGAAATGGACCCATATAGCCCACTTGCAAATCTTGTGTTTTTGCCAAGATTTGCCCAAGTGCATGTCTACAGACATTGACGTTCGTTATGAATGGAATTTTTAGCACACGACTAAACCTGCATGACAATGCATCAAATGCTGCACCATTAATTTTTGATTGAACACCTATCATGAATGAAAAAAAACATGTCTGAAAGGACGCATTAGCCTTTCACTGCTTGGTGTTTGGGCCGTTTACGAATGTGCTCTTTGGGACATATCCCGGTTAAAAAATGATGCTTATTCATGTGCCTTTTTTTAAAATAAAAATCCATTTTTACATCAGTAATTGTGAGGCAATTGAAGATTCTCGATCTGGGCCCATATGCGCTTTTGAACCATTAATCCTTTAACATGTTTTTTTCTAAAAAACATGTCTTTTCTATCCTCTTGAATCTTGGGATTCAGAGACTTTTTATAATTTGGAGTTGAAGTTTTAACACTCTCACCTATTG
>JAQGCC010001501.1:0-23346 GCA_034698905.1 Xestoiulus laeticollis | reverse complement strand
TAGCATCCCCTTTCAACTGAGCATGTGCAGGAGATAATTGCAACTTAGTTAAGTTTGGTGTGAATAGAGTGTTAGGCTAGGATTTGCGGCTTAGGTTATGTTATGTTAGGAAAAGTTTAAGGGCCCTTAAGGACATCTGCGGCTTAGGTTATGTTATGTTAGGTAAAGTTTAAGGGCCCTTAAGAACATCTGCGGCTTAGGTTATGTTAGGTTAGGTTTGATAAAATAACAATTAAGGGCTAAATGCCCTCAAATGGCTTAGGGGCATCGATTTTGTGGCGAAATGGGGCTGCAACGAGGGAGTGGGAAATGTTTACCGATCGTTGTGTGGAAAAATTCCTGAGGAAAAAAATTAAAAACTGAGATTACGGCGGTGTAAAAAAAGCGTTGTAATTTGCCGAACTGACAAATACTTCCCGTGTCGACTGAACCACTAGACGCGCGTACGTTAGCTTTTTTTTTCACACACGAGTAAATTAAGCCAAAAAAATGTCTTTGGTTCTACTTACTGTCGAAGACGAGCCGAGCCATAGATTCCGCTTCGCCGTGCGGGTTGCTGATTTTCAGGACGTAATCTCCGACGTCGTACGATGTGGCGCCTTTGATGACCAGCCGGAGCAGACCGTGAGGTTCCACTTGGAACTTGGTCTTGTCGGAGTCCTTCAACTCCACGCCACCCTTGTACCTGAAAAAAGGTATTCGGATGAAAATCATATATATTACTAAGACCGGTCTTGTTTTACACGCGGTGCCCATGCCATCGAGACGCTATTTCGAATAACTTGATGTATACCGATGCGGTAACGCGTGTGGTATTGGAACGTTAGCGCCTGGTGAAACGGCAATACGGCACCGCACCTGCACCACTCGTATGCGTCGGGCCTTAAACGCAACCCGTTGTCCCTAGGATTTGCACTGTCGCAAAACCCGAAAGATGATGGATTGGACTCTCACCGCAAGAATCCCATCGAGGACACGAGTATATTTGAGCAAGCTGTGGCCCAGGAAAGTTTGTTCCAATAAAACTCTTTACTGACATTGGTAGAAAAGGCCCTAGTTCCATCAGTGCCGACCGCGCAGCCCTAATCGCTAATCGCAGCGCCAAACACGTTGTCGTTTTGTAGTTAGCTCAAATTATAAGCCAAAACTACTAAACCAGATAACTGAAATTAATTCTGTCGAACTGCAAATTATAAAATTATTACTGTAATTTTAGTTAAAAACTTTTATCTTTGAACTGAAGCAGCATATCGTTTTTCTCAACTGTTTTATTTGAATTTTAGAACTGGAACGATTTTTAAACCCTTTTTTTTTTGGAACGCTTGCACGTGCCATGTCTTTCATTTCGGAACACGTGCACGTGCACGTGCATATATTGGTTCACGTGCTGAGTATTGCACGTGCCTATATATGCATATGCTCCATTCAATCTTTCTTTATTCCATATTAAAACAACAAGCTTTTTTTGGAATGCGCTGCACGTGCCATGTCTTTCATTTCGGAACGCGTGCACGTGCATATATATATATCGGTTCACGTGCTGAATATTGCACGTGCCATATATGTGTTCCCTTTCTTTATTCCATAAACAACAGGCACATGCAGCAATTCCCAACCAATATAAAATAGTGTAAAACTAACTAAATATTATAACATTAACACACTTACCACTTATAAGTCGGTTCGGGAAAACCAGCAATGCAGGCTGTGAATTTGGCTGTCATGCCCTCCATCAAGGAACAGTCGCCTAACTTCTTCAAGAACGAAGGAGGCTCTGCCCGGTCTTTCTTCTCCCTGCGCGTAAGGAAAAAAAAAACAAAAAAAACACGAGCGATAGAAAAAGAGCATCGTCAAGACTTGCGCATCCGGTGTTTTCGTGTGGTTCATCGGCTCATCGCCGTTAAATTTTACCCCAAGTCGGTGACGTCCAGTTTTGCTTTGCAATCGGCTTCTCCGGCATCGTTCGTGGCCTTGCAAGTGTACTGTCCTCTGTCTTCGGGTGTGACGCCTTTGATCTGCAAGACGCACATGTCGCCGTCTCTCCGCAGTTTGTATTTGTTGGAATCGTGATCGATGGGTTTGTCGTTGAAGTACCAGGTGACATCCGGTTTCGGGAAGCCGTGGACCTTGCACACGAAACGAGGATCGCTGCCGGGAAGCTGAAAAATTATCAAACGTATCTGGTTAGGTATCGATCCAGAGGATAAAACTCTGGAGCTTCCAGATCCTTCTCCTAAATCATCGGTTTTTAACTCACCGCAAACATGTCCGATATCTTCTGCGTGAAACCCGGTGGGCTGAAGAGCTTCGTGACTGCGGCATCGGCTTTGCTATGGGCTTTTCCTTCGGGATTTTTGAGGGTGCACTCGTAGCGGCCGGCATCACCGGGAGTTGACTTCCGGACTTCCAAGCCGATCTTGTTGCCGTCGCACACGAAGAACACCGAGTCGCTCATCTTGAGAGGCTAAAGACGCGCACGGAAATTTGCAAACGTCTTGAACGATGTCAAAAATGTTAATTAAGATTCAAAAGAGCCGGGGGTAAAACTTGCCTCTCCGTCCTTCGTCCAGGTAACTTCCGGATAAGGATTTCCCTCGATTTCCGCCTGCAACCTGATGGGTTTTCCCTCGTCCACGTGGATGTCCCTAAGCGGCAGGACGAATCCCGGAGCCTTGTTGCGCTCGCCGGCTTTCTCCTTGTCTGCGAGCATATCGAGGAAAAGTTAAATCCGAAGAAATTAGCAACCGCAAATATTCCCGAGACTCTGGGAAATCAACTTTTTAAAAAATATCGAGATTGATGTACCGGCAACGCTTAGGTTTCCCTCGGTGGTGGCGCTACCGTGTGGATTAGTAGCTTCCAGGGAATATTTTCCGGCATCTTTCGGTTCCGTCGTCTCGAAGAGCAGCGCCACGGGGCCGTCGGGCCTCGTGATTGCTTTTACTCTTTCACCGTCCGGAGTGAACGGAGCTCCATCCTTGAACCTAGTTCCGGTAGAAACACGATCAATTAGCAGACCGTCGGCTACGTATTAACCCGGTTGTCCGTTTGACGTACCATTTGCAATTCGGCAGCGGTTTTCCGCCGACTTTGGCCTCGAGGCGACAAGGTGCTCCGTCGATGGCAGCGACAGACTTGAGACCCTGCAAGAACTCCGGTGCCGTAATAGGACCTAAGAGAAGAGAGAGGGTCTTGACACCGGAAGTTAAAAACCGGGACGCGCATTTCCGACCAAAATTTTTACCCGTGACGATGACATCCGCATCGCTCGATGCTTCTCCGCGGTGGTTGGACACTTGCAGCGTGTACTTGGCTTCGTCTTCCGGTTTCACGTCGTCTATTTCAAGAGCGTAAACTCCTCCTGGTTCCTCCAAGAGCCGGGTGCGAGCGTCCAGCTTCACCGGTTTGCCATTCTTCAACCTTCGTAAGAGAGAACGGAGTTTGACAACGTGTCGTAAACAATAAGTACACCGGCTATCAACCGCAATGATGCACCTACCATTTGACGGAGGGTCTGGGATGAGCGGTGACCTTTGCCGCCAACCTCAACGTCTTTCCCTGAGGAACGCTCGTGTCCTCCAACTTCTTCAAGAACTTGGGTGCCTTGGGAATGGCTGCGTCCGCGAAAGAGGAATTTTAAAAAATTACCGCATTTCCGAGGGGGGAAATCCAAAAGTGAAGCGCAAACTTACCTTCTACGATGACTTGTCCGGAGCTGGACTCTTGTCCGGCATCGTTGATGGCCACCAAAATGTATCTTCCCTTGTCTTCGGGAATGCCGTTCTCCACCGAAAGCCGAACCGTGCCGTCCGGAAACTGTTCGATCTTGAGGTGCTCGTCGGGTTGGATTTCCTTGCCGTCTTTCATCCTGTCAACGGATATTAAAAAAAAAAAGCAGAGTAAGAAAATTTGCGATCCACTCCGCTAACGAAACTAAAGACGGCAACTACCATTTAATTTGCGGCATCGGGTTATTGTCAAGCTTGGCTTCGAGGACGAAAGGCTCTCCGTCGATGATGCACACTTCCTTCGGCAAATGCTTCAGGAATTCTGGCAAGGCATCTGGAATCGACATAGTACCGCAATTTTAGTTTGCGGATTACGGATCCAGGTGAATCCTTCCGGATAATGAGATTACGTTAAACAAACGTACGTTTATGCGTAAGATGGCAATGCGTGACAGCTTCTCCGGCTTGATTGAACGCCTTGCAAGTATATTTTGCAGCATCTTCTTCCGCGAACTTGTCGATGGTTAGCGAAAAGTTGCGTTCGTCCGTCTGCTCCTTTTTGAATTTCCATCCTTCCTCCAGTTCGGTGTCTCCCTTGAACCTGCGATCGGACCGATGTTTTAAAAGCGGGCAGGCAGCTCATCTCCGAACAAAAATCCCACAGCCACAAAAATATACTCACCATTTGACTCCGGGCATCGGAAGTCCGTACACCTGAACTTCCAGTCGCACGGAGTTGTTCGGCTTGCACTTGGTGTCGTGAAGACCTTTGATAAAGTGCGGTGCCTCGGCTAGAAAGACAATTACGTTAGCGGTTAATTATCGGGTTCAACGAGTGTCGTTGCGGACACGAGACGCAAGATTAAGTCTCCGTACTCGTGACGTTGAGTTTGAACGGCAGTCTGGTGGTTCCGACCACGTTTTCCGCTACGCAGGCGTATTCTCCGCTGTTCTCGGGAGTCAAGTCTTTGAGATGTAATTTGTAGACCCCGTTCGCTTCGTCGCTTTCCATCTTCACCTTGTCTCCCTCTACGAGATCCTCGGTGCCCTTCGTCCTGTTAAACGGTAGAACGCGAGAGGTTAACTGCCGGATCTACACCAGGAACCCTACGTTCGAGAACCACTCGCTTACCATTTGAAAGAAGGTTTCGGCTTTCCTGTCACTTTGGTTTCGAAAGACACGGAGCTGCCCGGCATTGCTTTCTTGTCCTTTATCTCTTGGATGACCGGAGGAACTGAAAAAAAAACAGACCGTTGTTTTACGGATTTCAAAATACAGATACGAGTAATTCAAAATCCGGTTTCGCGTTACCTTGCACGTCCAGATTGGCTTTAGAAGATATTTCCCCGTTCGCGTTCTTGGCTATCACCGAGTACGTTCCGGCATCTTCCGGCAAGACGTTCTTGACGGTGATGTTGTACGTCTGCTTGATGTTGTTCGAGCTGATGATGACGCGATCGCTAGCCGTCAGTTCCTTGCCATCTTTGTACCAGCGGATTTCCGGCTCCGGATTGGCGAAGATCTTGGCTTCGTAGTGCGCGTGGTTTCCCTTTACGCAGACGACGTCTTGCAACTTCTTCATCAGCACCGGTTCAAGAGCCTCGTTGGACGCTGAAAGAAAATCGAGAGGTCGTGTCTTTATTTTATGTAAAGTCTCTCTGCATCGGAACAGCCGAGACAAGTATCGTGCAATTTTACGTAAAATCTCTCTGCATCGGAACAGCCGAGACAAGCATCGCGCAATTTTACGAAAAATCTCTCGGCATTGCAACAGCCGAGACAAGTATCGCTCAATTTTACGCAAAATCTATCTGCATCGATCAGCCGAGACAAGCATCGCTCAATTTTACGTAAAATCTCTCGGCATCTGAAGAGCCGAGACAAGCATCGCTCAATTTTACGTAAAATCTCTCGGCATCGGAACAGCCAAGAGAAGCATCGCGCAATTTTACGCAAATCTCTCTGCATCGGAACAGCCGAGACAAGCATCGCACAATTTTAAGCAAAATCTCTCTGCATCAGAACAGTTGAGACAAGCATCGCGCAATTTTACGTAAAATCTCTCGGCATCGCAACAGCCGAGACAAGTATCGCTCAATTTTACGCAAAATATATCTGCATCGATCAGCCGAGACAAGCATCGCTCAATTTTATGTAAAATCTCTCTGCATCGGAACAGCCGAGACAAGCATCGCGCAATTTTACGCAAATCTCTCTGCATCAAAACAGCCGAGACAAGCATCGCGCAATTTTACGCAAAATCTCTCGGCATCGAAACGGCCGAGACAAGCATCGCGCAATTTTACGAAAAATCCCGTTGCATCAGAACAGTTGAGACAAGCATCGCACAAATCGCCTCTCGTAACATTGGTAAATACCTTTCACCGTGAGTCGTCCCTCTTGTGAAGCTTCTCCGATCTTGTTCTTGAGCTCGATCTTGAACACTCCCGAGTCTTCCATGAGCGTATTTGCGATGTGAACCCGGTGAAACTTGCCGTCGTCTTCGAAGAGCACGCGATCGATATCGACCAGAAGTTCTCCGTCTTTGTACCTTGATGTTTATACGAAAAAATTAGTTGGATTTAATCCCCCTCCCTCCCCCCTGCATGATTTTATTCATCCGAGTAAACTGACCATTTGACCTCCGGAGGCGGAATCGCCGTTCCGATGGCCTCGATGACCGCATCCATGCCGTTCCAGACAACAACGTCTTTCAAGTCGCATTCGAACCTCGGATTCGCTGTTCGGCAAAAGAAACACGAATTTGTTAGCGAAAATATTTAACCGGCTTAGCGAATAATAAAAAATGATAAAACACGGTACAAACCTTAAAAAAAAATAACAAATTCTTGTGTGTGTGTGTGAAACCATGCAAAATGCGTAAGAATAGCAGCGGGAAGCATGCAAAAACGGAGTTTGTTTTAGGGTTACGTGTAAAAATAGACTTGTATCGTAACACGGAAAGTGTGTATTGTTTTCTGCCAACGGACACAGTTATGAATTACATACGATAAAGTACGCGGGCATTAACGCTGATTAATAAACCACGCGATTGCTTCGAACCGCTCCACGGTACGATTCCCGAGTAAGACGAGAGTAAAAAACAAAATAAGATTAGTTACGGTATAAACGAAATACGGTATAACGGTATTTTATTAATAAGCATAACGATTATTGGAGAAGACCGAAATATTAATCGGCATCTATACGTATTAATTCATTAAAATATTAACGGCGGATTAAAGCGGCTTTAAACTCGATACCAGCCAGTTTAAACTTTCCTCGGATCTCTATACAGGTTTCCAACATTTTTTTGAGAATGAAATTCCTCGACTTTACAGGTTTTTCCGGGTTGTAATGGAACCCCGCTATAAGATTTTCAAAATTTACGCTTAAGATTTACGGGTAAAACGAGAGTGCGATAAAACATTGAATTTTAAGCAAAAATGATTTCCGGACCGCTGGTATTGGGTTTTAAGACCATCTATGCGCTGCTTATCAAAAAAAAAAAATTAGTGATTATTTTAAAAACTCGATATCTACCTGAAAGTTCCTCCGAGTCTTTATCGTTCCTCGCAAATCTTTCATCCGTGGATTTCTCAGAACCTTCTTCGCTGTCTTTCTTTTTACGGTCCTCGGTCCGAACCTCGCTAGTCGTATCGGTTCTCCCGGTCCCATCTTCCGCATTTTCTTCATTTTCTTCTCCGGACATTTTCTCATTTTTCTCATCCGTGGACCCGCTTTTCACTACTTTCGCTTTCTTCACCGTTCCTTCCACATACTCGTCTTCACTCTCAGGTCCTTTTCCATCTTGTCGCAACCCGAGACTCTCGTCCTCGGGTTTATCGGATTTCACGACTTTGATCTTCCTCACCGTTGCTTCCACATTCTCGTCTTCACTCTCAGGTCCTCTGCCTTCCTTTCGCAACCCGAGACTCTCGTTCTCGGGTTTATCGGGTTTCACGACTTTGATCTTCCTAATCGTTGCTTCCGCGTACTCGTCTTGAGTCTCGGGATCTTCGTCTTTACCGCCCAACTTGAGATCACAAGACTCCTGCGCGTCTTCCGCTCTACGGCTTTCGTTGTCATCCGTTCTACTCTCCAGCCTACTCTCGCTTCCTCTCCAGCTTTCCTCTTCTTCGGCCTCGGAAGAATATCCGACAACGGATTTCGGTCGGCGGTGATCCTCGTCCTCGGAAGCCACTTCCGTTATTCCGAACGTTTCTTCGTCATCTCCGCGCAGCTTTTCGGTGCGCGAATCTTTGGTTTTTCCTGAAGCGTTACAAAAATATATTCTACGGACGGAAAATTTATATAAAAAAATAATCGGTTCTTTCCGATCGGAACTTACGGATAGTGGTTCCCGATTCGTCGGTTGTCGACTCCTCAGTCACCGTCTCCGAGTGCATGGCGGTCAATGTGGAGAAATTGCCGCTGCCGTCTTCCGCGTACGAGCACGACGACTTCTGGACGCTGGACACGGAATACGATTCTCTTTTAAAGCTTTTGCCGCTTTTCTTGCGGACAGTTACGACCTGTCGGAAATCTTTGTGCGTGCGGACAAAAGGTGGTGTGGGGAGAAAACAAACAGAGGCGCAAGAATAAAACAATTACACGGGAGGTAACGATACGAGGACAAAAGAAACCAGGATAACAATTACGTGTGCCCCTTGCCGAACGTAAATCGTGTTTAGGTTACGTTAGGTACGAGTGTTCGTGTAGCTTACGTACCTTCGCTGTCGTTTTGGCTAATATTTTCATCCCTGTTTTCCTCGCACTCTTTTTCGCTCCCGTTCGTGTCTTTTTGGATCGTGTCTTCCTCTTCGTGTTTCGTTTCTACAATTACAGACAATCACAAAAAAAAAAGAGGAACGGGATGGGAACACGGCACGACAACACCACGGACAAGACAAAAAAGAGCTGCGTGTGTCCGATATCGAAGAATAGTATTATGAGATAGAAAAAAAAAGCATACGATGCTTCAAACGCTAAGAATGTTCGGCTACTTGTCGCGGCTTTGTGTTTGCGCGACATAGAAATTTCAGTGTTCTTGTGGAAAATGTACGAGCGTAACATATACTTGCGTGCGGTATTTTTCATATCTTAACAATGTGTAGTTTTAAGGGGTTCTCATCGTGTAGAGTTGTCACAAAATTGGGTTTGCGCGACATAGAAATTGCCGTGTTCGTGTGGAAAAATTTATCAAGCGTAACAAAAGCGTAACAAAGTTGCGTGCTGTGTTTTTGAATATCTTAAAAATGTGTAGTTTTAAGGTGTTTCTCATCGTGCGGTTGTTCTCAGAGCGGTGTTGTCACAAAATTAGGTTTGCGCGACATAGAAATTGCCGTGTACGTGTGGAAAATTTATCAAGCGTAACAAAAGCGTAACAAAGTTGCGTGCTGTGTTTGCGGGGAATGTTGCGGATCTTACGAATATTTACGAGCATTCATCGGGGATATAAAATGCTCTTGCGTATGACCGCTAGCGCGTTATTTTCATCCGAAACGTACGAGAAGGAAACAACCGATAGAAAAGTAGAAAGTGTTTCGGTAGTAAAAATCCGTAAAATATCCGTAAAAAAAAAGCAACAGCGCATGCATGCAGTTAGTGTAAAAAATTCAAAATTGCTGTAAAAATGAGAATTAATAAACAAGATCATGCCAGAATTTGGTTTTTAAAAATGTTTCGAGATCCCGGGTGCTAGTTAAGATCCCCGTAGAAATCTTTTACCACCGTGTTAGTTAAGATTCCTGTGGACAAAATTAATATCCGATGCGTAACTCACTGTTGACGATAAGCCTGCTAACGGTGACAGCGTCTCCTTCCGTGTTGCTAGCCCTGCATTCGTACTGTCCGGCCACTTCCTCAGTGACTTTAGTGAGTGTGAGGCTGGTGCATCCTCCCTCGTCCAGCTTCGATACTTTGACGGTGGCCGATACGTTCACCTCTTGGTTATCCTTGAACCTGCGCAAAAAACGTGAAAATCAATACCGAAACCTCCTATATGGTTGACCAACCGAAACAAGAAACAGCGCATGTACCATTTTACATTTGGAGTAGGATTTCCCGTAACTTTGACCGAGTAGTTGACGTCCAATTGCTCCGTAATTTCAACGTCTTTCAATGTTTCCGTGAAATTCGGTTTCGCTAAAGACAAAAATATAAGACAGTTTTATTCGAGCGGGGATACTTCGAAGATGCGCTTACAAAGTCTCCAGAGATTAAGTACGAAATCTTTAGCGGTGTTTTGATAAAAGCGAAAGTTTGCTAAAGCGGGATATCGCTAAAGAAGTCTTACGTTAAAGCGCACTGCCTTTGAAAAATGGTCATTTTTTTTTAAAAGAAGGTCATTTTTGACAAATGGACTTTTTTGAAAATGGTCATTTTTTTTAAAAAAAAGGTCATTTTTGACAAATGAATTTTTTTGGTGATTTATGGTGATTTATGGTGATGTATCACCAACTTTCGGTGAGCGCACTTTCGCTCGAGCGCCCTATCTTTTAAAAATGGTCATTTTTGAAAAAAGATCATTTTTTAAAAATGATCATTTATGAAAAATAATCACTTATGATAAATGGTGATTTATGGCGATGTATCAAAATTATTGGTGATGTATCACCAACTTTTGGTGAGTGCACTGTCTTTGAAAAATGGTGATTTTTGAAAAAAGATCATTTTTGAAAAAGTTTTTTTTTAAAATGGTCATTTATGAAAAATAATCACTTATGATAAATGGTGATTTATGGTGATGTATCAAAATTATTGGTGATGTATCACCAACTTTTGGTGAGCGCGCTTTTGCTCAAGCGCACTGTCTTTGAAAGATGGTCATTTTTTTTTTAAAAAAAGGTCATTTTTGAAAATGGTCATTTATAAAAAAATATCATTTATGATAAATGGTGATTTATGGTGATGTATCAAAATTATTGGGATGTATCACCAACTTTTGGTGAGCGCACTGTCTTTGAAAAATGGTCATTTTTGAAAAAATATCATTTATGAAAAATGGTGATTTATGCGGATTTTATGGTGATGTATCACCAACTTTTGGTGAGCGCACTGTCTTTGAAAAATGGTCATTTATGAAAAATAATCATTTATGAAAAATGGTGATTTATGCGGATTTTATGGTGATGTATCACCAACTTTTGGTGAGCGCACTTTGGCTAAAGCGCACCATTGGTAAAGATGACTTGGGTTAAAGCGGGCTCAAGATACACCGGGATTTAATCCAATAAGATGTGTCTAAAGACTCACTCAAGACGTTTACGATTCCTTGCGTGCTGGCCTCTCCGTTGGCATTAGAAATCTTGCAAGAGTACGATCCGGCGCACTCCTTGTCCACCGTCTTGATGATGAGCGCCCTCGTCTCTCCATCCTGCAAGAGTTTGTATTTTTTGCTCTTCTCGTCAATCTCCATCGACTCTATAAACCTAAAATAAAATCGCGCGCATCGTTATTTTTTGAAACGATTACGCTCAGTTTTCGTAGCCTAGTGAGCGTACCATCTTATTTTCGGTTCGGGATAACCGGACACTTTGACTTCCAAGCGGAAGTCTGATTCGCCGTCTTTGACATCCACGTTGGAGAGACCCTTGGCGTAGGCGGGCGGACTATTGACGATAAGATCGCCGTTGGAAGTTGCGGATCCGAATTCGCTGCTGATGGACAGCGAGTATTTTCCAGCGTCTTTCCTCGTGGACTTGTTTACGGTGAGGCTGTGGTTTCGGTCGTCTTTCTCGATTTTCAAGTGAGTTCCGTCGGCTTTGATTTCCTCTCCGTTAAACATCCTTGAAAGATTTTTTTGAAAATTTCAATACGAACCCTCGTTCGAGGTGGATATCGGAAACACGGTTAAGTGTAAAAAAATCACGGCAAAGAGAGGATTGAGAACGTAAAAATTTGCTTAAATTTGAAACGGAAAATATACCATTTGATCTTCGGTTCCGGAGTGCCGGCAACCTTGGCCTCGAATCTGATCGTCTCGGATTCCTTGCATTCGATGCTCTTCAGCTCTTTCAAAAACTTCGGTGGATCTGCATGGGGTTAGTCGAAGAGTTTAAGAATTAGAAATTATGCGGACGCACTAAACGGGCTTTCGACAAAAAGCAGGTTTAAGCAAAAATTCTGGCTGTGCTTGCGAAACTAAAAGTCGTCTGCAAGATGTGCCGTAGCGGGAAGAGTAAGAAGTTTGACTTTAAGAAGTAGGCGGGCAATGTTTGCGAAACTAAAAGTCGTCCGCTACAACCGCGGCCATTATTTACGAAGGGAGTTAAACGAAGAAGTTTTGAAAATCTAAGTCGTCTTACCGCTAACGGAGAGCAACGCAAACTCAGATATCTTCCCGCTTCATTTGAAAAAATTAAGTCATTTTTAAATATGTAGCGGAAAGATTAAGAAGTTTGAGTTTAAGAAGTAGGCGGGTTGTTCTTGCGAAACTAAAAGTCGTCCGCTACAACTGCGGCCATTATTTACGAAATGGTTACACGAAGATAAAATAGGCGCGTTACCTAAGTTTAACCCCTTCATTTGAGAATTAAAATTCTGCGGACGCGCAAAAAGGTCTTCCGACAAAGCAGATTTAAGCAAAAAGATGCGTCGAAAGCCGTACTATAGACATTTACAGTCCATTCATTTGAAAAAAATTAAGTCATTTTTTTAAAAACGTAGCGGGAAAAATAAGAAGTTTGAGTTAAAGAAGTAGGCGGGTTGTGCTTTGCGAAACTAAAAGTCGTCCGCTACAACCGCGGCCATTATTTACGAAGAGAGTTAAACGAAGAAGTTTTGAAAACCTAAGTCGTCTTACCGCTAACGGAGAGCATCGCAAACTCCGATATCTTCCCGCTGGAGTTGGCAGCGATGCAAGAGTAGCTTCCCGCATCTTCCGCCACCACCTTCTTGATCTCGAGTAGGGAAGCGTCTTTCTTAGCGCTGATCTTGATTCTGTCGTCGCCCTTGATCTGCTGGCCGTCTTTGTACCACGTAACCTCGGGTGTGGGCTGACCTTCGACCTCCACTTCGAACTTTGCTGGCTGATCGGTCATCACGGCGATGTCCTTAAGTTGCTTCCTGAACTTAGGAGGAGCTAAAAGCCGCGGTTCGTGAGTTTAACGGGGAGCATCGAAAGGTGTTAAAGTTACGAGAGGAGGCAGGCGGTTAGTTAGTTACCTTTGACGAGAAGATGTCCGGTGGTGGTCACTTCTCCCAGGTCGTTCTTGGCCTTCACCGTGTACACTCCGGCATCGCCGTAGGTCACGTTCTTGATGATGAGTGCCATGCTTTCGTCGTCTTCGTGGAGGAATTTGAACCGGCCTCCGGATTTAACTTCCTTTCCGTCTTTGAACCTGTTTTAAGACGAGAGGAGAAATGCGACCGAGTTAAAAACCCGGAGATGTTTCTGCAGTTAAAGTGCAGTAAATGTGTGGTAAAATTGCAGTTTTTGTAATCCGAATAAAACTGCATTTTCACTGCACAAATGCTGCCGTAAAAATGCAGATTATGCAGTAAAACTGCGGTTTATCCGAATATAACTGCATTTTCACTTCACATAAATTGCAGTTTACGCGACTAAAACTGCATTTTCAATGCACAAAATCTGCAGTAAAAATGCAGTTATTGAGCAGTAATCCTGCAGTTTATCCGAATAAACCTTCAGTTTAACTGCAAAAAAAAACTCTGCATTTTATCCAAATAAAAATGCAGCTTCATTACAAAAAAAAAAAACTTCATTTTTATTTTAAAAAAATACATAAAAACTACAGTTTTATTTAAATAAACTGCTGTAATTCAGATAAAACTTCAGTTTTTGTTTCATTATACTACATAAAAAACTGCAGTCAATGTGAACAAGTGCAGTAAATGTGCAGCAACCAATTGCAGTTTTTAAAAATGCAGATTTTCTGCTAGGGTAGATATAATTTCATTTATTTGAAGAAAAAAAAAAAGACATCTTAAATTTGGATTAAAGCCTGGATATATTTGAATTTCAACCGGTGATTATAAAAGTAGATGTGGCCAGTTTACAGCCCTTGTAAATATTCTATGTCTAAGAACTGAGCGCGACAGTCCTCATTTACTCACCACGTCAGCTTCGGTTTCGGATAGCCGGTGACTTTGAGGTCGAGCATGGCCGAAGCGCCTTCGCTGACTTCCGTGTCGGTCAAATCGCAGGAGATCTTGGGTGCTTCCGGGTCGCGGAGAAGCTGTTTGACCCCACCCTCGACGGAAAGCTCGGCGCTGCAGGAAATCCTGCCTTTGCTTGTGCTGGCCACGCAAGTGTACAATCCGACGTCTTCGGGAGTTACGTGCTGGAACACGAGGGCCAGAGAATCCTCCTCGTCTTTGAACAGGACCTTGAAGCGCTCGCAGGTTTCGATTTCCTGACCGCCTTTGAACCTTGAGGTAAGATGAAGATACGCGCGTCTCAAATACGGTCCCTACGTCTCTCGGAAACCCTCGCCGAGTGTCCTTACCATTTGAAATCCGGTTGCTCTCCCTTCTTAAGTGTTCCGTCACCCATAGCCGGAACCTCTTGGATGCCGGGAAACAGATCTTTCTCGGCTGTCGGCGGGTAACGGGAAAAATAAAAAATAAAAAAAACACGGTGAGAGACGGGTAACAACGAGACACGACGGACAATTCGCTGCGCTAGCGCCTTTCTTACAAGACACTTTAACCAGTGCCGAGAAGCTGTTGTCTCCGACCGTATTGGTTGCGACGCAGGTGTATTTCCCAGCGTCCTTCTTGGTCACGTGTCCGATGGCCAGTTCGTACGTACTCTGGTCTTCAGTGATGAATTTAACGCGGTCATCCTCCTTCAACGGACGGTCGTTTTTCAAACTGAAACAAAACTCTCGTATCTTAGAAATTTTGTTTTCAAGTTGCGTACAACTTCCGTGTCAGGATTCCCACATTTTTTTGAGAATGAAATTCCCCGCCATTCAAGGTTTTTCCTTCCTTAGGACTTTTTTTTTTTAATTTTTCCATGGCTATGAAAATTAACGCGTTACGTTTTCGCTTTGTTTTTACTTTGCAAAGATATTTCTAGTAAAATCTTTGTGAAAATAAAAGTTGTTTTTCAGGCAAAACGTTACATTTGTTTTTTAATGTTTTATAATCATAGCGAAACAAGTTTTCGGCATATTTTTATCGGCTAAGTCTCGGTCAGAAATATCCGAGAAAGAATTTAAAAAGCTCTTCGACTTAAGGATTTTCCATCAAGCGGTTCCCACATTTTTTTTTTCAGAATGAAATTACCCGACTTTCCAGGTTTTTCCCTAGAACATTTTTGGATTTTTCCATGACAACGAAAAAAGTAACGCACAGCTTAACAAGTTTAACGGCATATTTTTATCGGCTAAGTCTCGGTCAGAAATATTCGAGAATACGAATTTAAAAAGCTGCCGACTTAAGGATTTTCTGCGCCTTTCTCAAATTCGACCGCTAGCTGACCGCTTGTCAGCCAGCAGTAAAACGACAAACCATAAAGTACGGGACTTCGTACTTCACCTGTGGATTGTCCCCGTGGGCTCGGTAACGTGGAGAGGGACCTGCTCGCAATCTAAATACGTGTAATGCGGCGTCGTATCGGAATTTAGAAGAGCGACACCTTAAATCCCCAAACTCAGTTCGAAATGGTAACAACAGCTCGAATATTCCAGGTTTCTCCAGGAATTGTGGGAACCCCGTCCGTTGAGAAGTCCGTCGCCATAAACGAAACCACTCACAATTTGACCGTTCCTTCCGGATGAATCTTGATGAGGAACCTGACCGACGTGCCTTCCAGAAGTTCCGTGTCCTTAAACTTGATCGCGAACTGCGGTGCCTTCGGACTCGGACTAGGAGCGTTGGCCTCTCCGAGAGGTTCTGCAACGAAAAGCACAAAAAGCGGTGAATAAGAAGAAGAGGTTAAGAAGATAAGAGATGGAGGAGGGTTTCCGTTGGCATGACGGAGACAAACACGTAAGAACACAAAACAGAGATATTTCGATTGACACCTTGGACATTGAGTTGAGCGCTGCATGAAGCCGTGCCGTTGACGTTGCTGGCCTTACACAAGTAGAGGCCAGAGTCTTCTTGTCTCGCGTTTTTCACCACCAGGAAGTTGCTATTGCCCTTGCTCACCAACTGAACCTTTTCGGAGTTAGCGAGGGGCACGTTGTCCTTCAGCCAGGACACAGCGGCCGGTGGCACAGCCTGCAGGAGTTCACACTCCAGGGTGGCTGTGTCACCGTCTGAAAAAAACACAGGGCAGGACAAACCCAAAACATCACACACCGCAAGAAGAAGAAGAAAAAATGATGGACGAAAAATACGGCATCCGTGGTACGGGTTGGAGTACGGGGCATTGGCACGCATTGGGCCCGTAGCAGTCTATACCAGAAGCCGCTTTGTCAAGTACCCGATGCACACTTGGTCGCTTTTCGATATATTTTAGTTAACCGTTTATGCCGATGTTCTTACTGCCCACTAAACCATTCCCACTGTCAATCCTACTGCTGCTAAACCACTCCTTTAACAACTAAGCCACTCCTACTGCCGCTTAGCCACTCCTGCAACAACTAAGCCTTTCCTGCTGCCGCTAAACCACTCTTGCAACAACAAAGCCCCTCCTCCGGCTGCTAATCCACTCCTTTAAATACTAAGCCACTCCTGCAACAACTAAGCCGCTACTACTGCTGCTAAGCCACTCCTACAACAACTAAGCCACTCCTACTGCCGCTAAGCCACTCCTGCTTCTCCTAAACCACTCCTTTAAATACTAAGCCACTCCTTTAACAACTAAGCCACTCAAACTGCTGCTAAGCCACTCCTGCAACAACTTAAGCCACTCCTGCAGATGCTAAGCCGCTCCTACTGCTGCTAAGCCACTCCTTTAACAACTAAGCCACTCCTACTGCTGCTAAGCCACTCCTTTAACAACTAAGCCACTCCTGCTTCTCCTAAACCACTCCTTTAAATACTAAGCCACTCCTTTAACAACTAAGCCACTCAAACTGCTGCTAAGCCACTCCTGCAACAACTTAAGCCACTCCTGCAGATGCTAAGCCGCTCCTACTGCTGCTAAGCCACTCCTTTAACAACTAAGCCACTCCTACTGCTGCTAAACCACTATTGCAACAACTAAGCCACTCCCACTCCGACACTTTTTACACTAAACCTCCCACTCCCCGCTCGTACTTACACTAAGCCCATCCCTGCAACAACTTAAGCCGCTCCTACAGTTGCTAAGCCACTCCTACTGCTGCTAAGCCACTCCTTTAACAACTAAGCCACTCCTACTGCTGCTAAACCACTCTTGCAACAACTAAGCCACTCCCACTTCGACACTTTTTACACTAAACCTCCCACTCCCCGCTCGTACTTACACTAAGCCCATCCCTGCAACAACTAAGCCACTCCCACACCCTCTACGTCGCTTTCATATGCTCATTAAGCCACTCCCGTTCCAGCTAAGACACTCCCACTAAGTGGCTCCTGCTCCCATCAAGCCACACTTCCCCACGCCACTAATCGATCACATCTGGGCATATCGTAAACATGTAACAGTAGACTTATTGGTCACAAATGGACAAATCCGGTAATAATAACTGAACGGCTAAACCGTAGGCCATCTTAGACAAAAATCACACCATGTTTCTTGGTTTTAAAGCAAAACCCGGTGCATCGGGACTTCCAAATGCCAGTTTCCAGTTTCAGTGACTGCGGTAAAAAGTCAAAAATATAAAAAAATTTGCCAAGATTTGAATAAAATGAGATGAGAAATATGCAATATGCGTGCTCCAAAAAAAGGGTAAGAATGGGGGATAAAAATACGAAAAAAACAACAACCGAGGAATACAAATTGCAAATTGGGCGGGAAGATAATTCGTAAAAAATTCGGATGTTTCGGTGTACGATCAAATCAGTTGCGGGATGCATCAACTCCTTATAAAAACGTGAAAAGCAATTAATTAAATTAATTATTCTGCCATATCCTCTTTTTTTTTTGCTTAAAAATGCAAGACTAAAAGTCGAATAAATCCAACAAATGACACAAAGACAAATAAGACATTGAAAAAAATCACAAATTTTCATCGACTCGTATCTCAAAAACCAAAATGTCAAAAAATGTGACGACAGAACTTAGCGGTCGATTTCATTGACTTATTTTTAATTGTCCGTTAAGCTTCTTTGACCGCGCTTAACATTAAGGCTAACTAGAATTTGGTGAAATCGGCCGCTAGCGCTATCAAATAATTACGATCGTAAAGACACGTATGCGATAAAATGTTATAAAATAGGTGTTTCATTCGTTAATTTCAAGTTAATTTCATTAAAAATAGTTTGTAGAGGGATAGCAAAACATAAAAAACGACATGCAGGGTGCAAGGAGATCGAAAGGAGAAAAAGTTGCTTATAATTCCATGCTTAAATAATACAAAAATCTAAAAAAAAAATGTAATGCAGTGGGAAATATTAAATAAAAAATAACAAGAAAGAAGAGAAGAAAGCAAAGTGTTAATAAGAAACTCGATGATGATGAAGGCGAATGAAAGAAAAAGGTCCTAACGGAAAATTAATGAATTTCCGCAATTTAAGCGAAACATCGTCCGGATTTTTACAATTTCTTAAATATTTTCACACTTTTTGAGACAATTTCTAACTTTTTTTTTTACACATTTTCAGATTTTTTAGACATTTTAAGATTTTTTTTCAAATACAGTTGAATTCGCATAATCCCGACACATCGGGCGGAGACTTTTTTTATACATTTTCAGACTTTTTTTAAAACATTTTCAGACTTTTTTAAAACATTTTCATACTTTTGAAAACATTTATAAGCTTTTCAGACTTTTTTTTAACATTTTCAGACTTTTTAAAACATTTTCAGACTTCTTAAAACATTTTCAGAGTTTTTTAAACATTTTCAGACTTTTGAAAACATTTTCAGACAAACATTTTCAGACTTTTTTAAAATACTTTCATACTTTTGAAAACATTTATAAGCTTTTTAGACTTTTTTTAAACATTTTCAGATTTTTTAAAACATCTTCAGACTTTTAACACATTTTCAGACTTTCGAAAACATTTTCAGACAAACATTTTCAGACTTCTTTAAAATACTTTCACACTTTTGAAAACATTTATAAGCTTTTCAGACTTTTTTAAACATTTTCAGATTTTTTAAAACATCTTCAGACTTTTAGACACATTTTTAGACTTTTTAAAACATTTTCAGAGTTTTTTAAGCATTTTCAGACTTTTGAAAACATCCAGACAAACATTTTAGGACTTTTGAAAACATTTATAAGCTTTTCAGACTTTTTTTAACATTTTCAGACTTTTCAAAACATTTTCAAACTTTTTTTAAACATTTTTAGACTTAGTTAAAACATTTTCAGACAATTTCAGACTTTTGAAAACATTTTCATACTTTTGAAACCATTTATAAGCCTTTCAGACTTTTTACAGATATTTTCCAGTTGATTTTCAAATTTTTCCAGACTTTCGGCAGCGCCACGGACGAGGTTTCGCTCTACGAGGCTGATACTCGATAGGGGATATTTAAATATGTGTGTGCCGTGCCCCGCACACTTTCACCGCTTGAGACTTTTTTTTTACTTACGAATGCAGGTGGTTGCCTTAAGAGTTTTCCTGAACCGCGGTTGCTGTTTTCCTCCGTCTTCGTTCTCGTTAGCTGTCAAGTAAACAGACGATTCCTCGCTCAAGGATGAAGCCAAGGAAACGCACTCTAAAAAGAGGACGACAACAAGGAAATCGCCCGAGTTTGCCTCCGTTTGCTCCAATTTGCTTCCAAACAACGATTTTTAGATTTAACGCTACCGAAACAGACATATATCGCATGCGACCGCAGTTTCATAATTTTAAAAAAAATCATTTATCGTAAAATTAAAAAAACCGCTATTCCTTGGTGTCATTTCTCTTAAAAGGGCACGTTTCCGGTCGGGGGGCTTTAACGGACTTCCGAGAGCGAGTGGAACGGATAAATTATTTTGCGATTAATGAAAGTGAAATGGGAAAAGTGTCAGAAAATGATGAAAAACTTAAGAAAAAAAAATGATGTCAGAGAATCAAAAATAAGAAATAGTATCGAGCAGAAACGAAATTAAAAAAAAAGTTGTCGTAAAATGATGAGAATTTGGGAATAAAATCATCCCGGTTATTATATCGATAAGAATTTGATTTAGTAGAAAATTATTCTTGTATTTTGAGAAGAAGAAAAAAAAAGCTACGAACGTTACGTAAAAAGCGTAAAAAGCGAGAGTTACGAAAACTGATCGAAATGCCGTACTCACCATCAACTGAGTTGATCGATCCGGATTGAACGCTTTCCGTCATGACCGTATTGAGTTCTTCGTACGCTTCAAAATTTTCCAAAACTTCGACTTTCGGTTTTTCCGCTTCTTCCTGTTTCCGCTCTTCGAACTTGACCGTTTTCGGCGGTTCGACGTCTACTTCCTTCGGTTTCTCCTCTGGTTTCTTTTCTGGTTCCTCTTCTGTTTCTTCGTCGACAATTTCGGTGATCTTCAATTTGTCTTCCGACTCCGAATAAGTGTCCTGGGTCGACTTCTCTTCGATTATTTCGGTTTCGGTGTCTTCTCCGAAATCCGAAAGTTCGGCTTTACGAGTGTGAGACAAAAAGAAATTTATATAAAGTTAGCTTTTTTAACCAAGCGCGATACGGTCGTTGTCGGGCAAATGAAAAAAATCCGTTACTTGGATCGGATTCTGCTTCGAAAGCTATTCTGTAAACTTCTACTACGTCGTTGCCGTCGCCACTAAGACATCCCCCGCAGCTAAGCCACTCCTACTATAACTAAGCCCATCCCAGCAACATCAAAGCCACCGATTTCACACATAGACACTACAACAACAGCTAAGCCACTCCCACTTCACTCCTACTCGTACTAAGCCACTCTTACCGACACTAAGTCACCTTCCACTACCCACTGAGCTAAGCCACTCCCACTTTGCGTAAGTACACTCATGCAACGCTTAAGCCACTCCTGCTAAGCTAAACTCCGTCAACAGCTAAGCCACTCCCAGTGGCACCATGACACTCCTCCTGTCGCTAAACCACGCCTGCTACGAGTAAGCCCATCCCAGCAACATCTAAGCCACCGCCCACTAATAATAAACCACCGTCGATACCCTGCTAAGACACTCCGACAACAGCTAAGCCACTCCCACTTCGCCTAAGAACATTCGTGCCGGCTAAGATAATCTAACTAATACTAAACCACCTAGGATACCCCGCTAAGACACTCTAACAAAACAGCTAAGCGACTTCTAGTGACACCAAGACACTCCTGTCGCTAAGCCACTCCTACTACGACTTAAGCCCATCCCACCAGCATCTAAGCCACCGCCCACTACTAATAATTAAACCACTGCCGATACCCCGCTAAGACACTTCGACAACAGCTAAGCTACTCCTAGTGACACCAAGACACTCATGTCGCTAATCCCCTCCTACTACGACTAAGCCCATCCCCCCAACATCTAAGCCACCGCCCACTGCCAATAAACCACCGCCGTTTTCCCTCCCCTTAAGTTACATCCTATGTATTTTTACATCCTACGTCTTTGCACTCGTCGGACACTATCAACCGCCGCAAACTAACGGTCGCAAACCTCGGCGAAAACTGACCTGTTTCCCTGACCACGTTTCCCAACTCCTTGAGCCAAGCTTCCTTGACCGCCGACGTCTGAGCGACCAATTGCAGCGGATACTTGGCCTGACCTTTGACCTTGTGGCGGAACTCGAAAGCGTTGTCGACACCGCTGTCTTTCACTTCGACGTCGTCGAGCTACAAAAACCCAAAAACACAACGGTTGACGCTCGCAGTTAGGATTTTGTTATCACGCGAAAATAACGGATGATTAAGATGATCTCCGATCAGACTTACCCTGATGATGTCTTTCAAGATGAAAGCCGGCCGAGTCTCGGTTATTTTTCTGACTTTAGTAACGAATATCCGCGAGCGAAACAAAAAGAGGTATCTTTCCTTGCTTCGTCCTTCGCAGTCTGTTATCGTAAACCAATCTTGCTAAATTCGTGGGGTGAGAAAATAAAACTTGATTATTTTTCATGTGGATGAGAGCTAGACTTTTCATTAAAATCAGAGGCCGCGAGACTTAATGCCACCCGTAAAGTCCTCGTCTTTAATTCTATTTCTGGGTATTTTTTCTTATCGAGCCATTAGCACTCGAAAGATGCCAGACATTTTCGCGCAGAGACAATAAAAATCCAAAGACAGGCTGTCCTTAAATAGTTTGTTGTTTTCTTCTAAGCAGGAGATTTTAATTTATAAGAAAAGAGTATTTATACGGTCTCTTGACATCCTTCTTCTTTCTTTTTAGATTTAGGAGGCCGCGAGTTCGTTACGTTTCAAAAAAGAGACTCGGAAGGAGTCTCGCTCGTGTTTTATTCTCATCATCAAGGCGAAGATAAATAGCGGATGGAAAAAGAATGTCTCATCAAAGACATTGGATGCAAGTCAAAAATCTATGAACATTAAACAAAAACACTTAAAGACTGCATGTTCGGCTTTACGCTAACTTTACGGGACTTTGCGAGACTTTGCGATCGAAGAAGCCGCGGTTTTAAGTTTTTGTCGTAAGCTTTTGGTTTTTATTGTGGGGCAATAATTAATTAATTAAATTGAATTAAAGTGCAATTTTTCCAGATCTAATGATCCGAGGCAGATCAGCAGAGTGCTTTTCGCTCAAGCCATGTCTGGGAATCTAGAGATTATCTGATAAAATGATGTGTAGAGGGTCTTTGAACTTTCTGATCAAGTTGTATCTAGGAACCTAGGGCTCTCTGATCAAGTGATATCTAGAGGAACATTGGACCAAGTGATATCTGGGAACCTAGGGCTCTCTGATCAAGTGATATTTAGGGTCTTCGGACTCTCTGATCAAGTGATATTTAGGGTCTTCGGACTCTCTGATCAAGTGATATTTAGGGTCTTCGGACTCTCTGATCAAGTGATATTTGGGAACCTAGGAGACTGATGAAGTGATGCCTAGGGTTCTTGGGCTCTGATCAAGTGGTATCTAGATAATCATTGAACCAAGTGATATCTGGGAAACTAGAGTTCTCTGATCAAGTGATATTTGGAACCTTTAGGGCTCTGATCAAGTCCTTGGGTTCTCCGAACAAGTGATATTTAGGGAACCTAGGGCTCTGATATGAAGTGGTGCCTAGGATTCTTGAGCTCTCTGATCAAGCGTTATCTGATCAAGAGATATAATATCTAGTACTTGCGTTCTCCAATCAAATGATATCTGGGATACTAGGGTTCTCTGATCAAGTGATATTTGGGAACCTAGGAGTCTGATGAAGCGATGCCTAGGGTTCTTGTGCTCTCTGATCAAGCGATATCTAAGAACCAAGGGCTCTCTGATCAAGAGATATTTGGGAATCTAGGACCCAGCTCTCTGATCAAGTGATAGCTGGAAACCTGGGGCTCTGATAAAGTGATGCCTAGGGTTCTTGAGCTCGCTGATCAAGCGATATTTGGGAATCTAGGGCCGGAATTCATAGTTGAGGCTTGAATTCACAAATAAGCAGTACTTCATGAAGTACTACTTATATCATAAGCACTA